>JAHNEJ010000150.1:0-153498 GCA_022559845.1 Amorphophallus konjac | reverse complement strand
CACACCACAAATTAAGATAGTTTTAATCTCACGTTAAATTTCTTTTTTTTTAAAAAATAAAGCTAGTTAGTGCACATCCGGGGTGTGTAATTAAACCATAGTATTACTCGTTTACCAAAAGAACAAAATGCAAGCTTAGTGGGTTGGATCGGATTGGAGGCCAGGAGGGCCAAATTAAGTGCGTGGACAGATCTCTCGCTTGGAATCGCTTAGCCCAAAGTCAGCCTACAATGTCCATTCGAATTCAAATCCATATCTAATTTAGTGGATTCATGAGAGGATGGGCCAGCTCACATTTGTATCACCCATAAAATTTTCTGGGTTGAACCTTGGTTGAGTTCGAGCAATTTTAAAGATACGTACCATACGGGGTACAATCATCATATGTTAGAATCAATTTAAGATCTCAAGTCAGGTTAAGTCCACCATGGGCTGTGGAGTAACATACATACATATATACATACATATATATATATATATATATATATATATATATATATATAATTTGTTGCTTGCTGAGATTAAATGCACAGCCACATCCGATCTTGGATCGGATGGCTATAAAAAATTATAAAATAAATGGATACCTTTTTCCATGTAAAAAATGAGCCAACCAAAATTAGCCTATTAAGGGCATTCACTCTTTTCTTTTGATTTTTTTTAGACCCATCCCATCCAAGATCAGAGAGTACAATTGGGTTTCTTGCAAGGCAAGCAATCTACAAAAATATTAATTTTTTTTCTTTGCTGCACCGTAAAATTCCAATCTGATTTCAACCCATCCATGAGTATTCAAACCAAACACGTGCACAGCCAATTCGGGCTGAGATAGGTTGGGTTTTGAGATGGGCCAACGCAATTTGCATGTCTACTGTGGAGAAAGGTGGAAGCAGCCTAGACCACTTTGTATGTGTGTGTGTGTGTGTGTGAGAGAGAGAGAGAGAGATGAAAATGAAGGTACACATCAGGTGGTGTGTGTGTGTGTGTGTGTGTGTGTGTGTGAGAGAGAGAGAGAGAGAGAGAGGATGAAAATGAAGGTACATATCAGGTGGTGAAGAGAGGAATTTTTTATGTGTTGTAAAATATTAGCCTGGTGGTAATCTTGTTGGCAAATTCTTAGGTTAATCTCGGAAGCAAGGAAGGCATAAATTCACAAAAAATATCAGTTAATTGCTTTAGAATGAGTAACAAATTAATCACCTCTCAGGATTTTCTCCCTTGATAGAGGATAACTAAATAGGGTTTAGAATTCAAACGAATAAAATGTGACTTGAGAACTTTAGTACACTAATTCGCACTTGCCCTCAAAGGTTGACTATTTATAATATCATTTCTTATTGTACCTAAATAGCACCTTATTTCAATAATTCGTTCTATACTGGACCTTAATATAAGGTTAAACAGCTGATGGTTGGATGACTAGGGGATAATTAAGACTAACACAGAGAATAAATCTATTGCCCCATATATATATATATATATATATATATATATAGTATTGGTAGTTAATATTGAAGGTTCAGAGCTATGGAACACACTCAAGATGGGGGTGAACTGAGTGTTAACATTTTTTTTTATTTTTAAAGATTTAATGCAAATCACACAATAAACACTCACAAAAGAGAGAGGTAGAAGAAAAGGAGCCAATCACACAAGAAGACATGTGATTTTTATAGAGGTTCGATACAACACGGGTTGACCTAGGTCCTCTCCCTAAGGTCACTTAGGTTTTCATTACTAGAAGCACTAGTAAACCACACACATATCAGACATCAAGGTGTTGACAGACCTTTTGTAATGTCCCGAATTTTTTGGACATTTTTCAGATCGGGATCCGTAAGTTTCGGATCACTTTCGGGGGTCCCGGAGTGCATTTTATGGTTTACGCGTATTTTTCCCTGGCGAGCCTTCGGAACCCCGTATAGGATGAACCGTTACGTTCTCCTACTCCGAGACGTTACCAGTCCGTCAGACGTGTTCCGAGGATTGGAAAAATGATTTTTCTCAATTTTTCCTATTTTTCAAATTTTTTGAATTTCTATATAACAAATCATTTTTCCTCTTTTTCTTTTTCTTCTTTTCTTCTTTCTTCTTCTTCTCTTTCCTCTCCCGTGAGAACCCCCACCGCATTCGACCGTTGCCCTCTCTCCCCCGTGAATGGACGCGGCGCCCCCTCCTCCTCCGGCAATGGACGGCAGACTAAGGCGGTGGTGCGGTGACGACGGCGACGGCGAGGTGATCGTGGCGGTGACATTTTCACGGCGAGAGTGTGGAGATCGGGGTTTGAACGTGGATTCGTGATCGGCGGCGATCCGAGGGATTTAAAGGTTCTTTGAGGTAGGGGGACAGATCATTGCCCTCTTTCCCGCATTCCCCGTGATTTCTAGGCCGAGGAGAGGCCGAGAGGGGTGTGATTTGTGCTGGGAGGGTTAAATCCATGTTTTGGGATTGAGCGCCGGATCTAATATTTTTGGAGGTTTTTGACCGATCTATGGGTTTAGAATCATACTAGGAGGGTTGGAGAAGAGTTCCCCTTTGTTTCCCCATCATTTGGGGGTGATTGGGGCGTGGATTGGGTTTTTTTACCGTTCACGCCGGTTTCGCACTCGGGTTGGGGTTGCGGTCCTACCAGAGACTGCAACCCCCGTTTGGCGGTACGTGGGAGGCCGCCAGGCGCTGTTGAATGTCGGTTGAGCTTAGCGGTCCGCCTGGGACCGCCAAGCTCGGGTTGCAGTCTTGCGACTGACCACTACCCCTGGGGTAGCGGTCAGCCGATGACCGTTTCCCCGGTCTGGTCAACGCACCTCGGGGTGCGGGGTTTTTGACCGTTGGGGGACCCCTGCCAGGTGGCGGTCTAGGTATGGCCTTTTCTGGGTGGTTGCGGTCAGCTGATGATCGCCAGGGGAGGGTAGCGGTCTTGCGATGGGCCGCCATTCAACCCCGTGGTTCGCCTGGTTACGGCCGTGGCATGGCCGCCTTTGGGTGTTTGGTGGTCTCGAAGAGACTGCTAGGCTTGCCTTGCGGTCCAGGGTTGGCCGCCATTTGGAGAAACGGTCCTAGGAGGACCGCCACTCCATTTCATTTAGATCGGTGGTTTCTATGAGTTGAGTCTTACCTCTAGTGACCTGTCCACTAGTCGTAGCTTTCCTGTGCACGCGTGTGTGGACCCACTTGGGGGTGGTGGAGAGCGTGACCCAGAGAGAGGTAATTTTTAGGCTGGTTGCCGTAGGGCCCCTCATCTTTGCAGCCTGCGTCTGGGCTGGGGGGAAGAACCAGCTAGAGGGCCTGACCTAGAGCGTATGGTCTATGTGTGTACATGTAGTTGGGGACAGTCGGACCCGCGCTGACGAGCGCAACCCCAGGTAGTCCTTGTTCGTGGTACTTGTTGTGTATCTTAGTCTCCGCCTGGGGCGTGTAGGAAGACACGGAGGCGCAGTGTAAGACGTCAGGGGATGCATCCGGCTTTATTTCTAGTGGGTGGTGCTCCTATCTTCTGGCAGGTACGGACCTATTTTCCCAACGGTTCGTGATCGATTTATACGATTTAGTACGCAGTCAGCATAGTTAGTCATAGTGAGATTTTTTGTTTATTTATTATTGTTATTGCCGTACTTCTATTGCTTAGCGTACTTTCTTTACTGTTTTGTTTCTCCGTTACGAGGTGGGGGTCCGCGGGATCCCTACTGAGCCTATGAAATGAGGCTCATCCCTGTGTTTTCAGGTGAGGCGGGGTCATCAAGGGGCACGTCTGAAGCTCACCACGGGTCCTATAGCTAGGGTTAGTCACCAGTTGCCAGAGCCGAGATATGCCCTGTGTACTTGTACTTTTCTTTCTATCGACTGTACTTATTTTGGACATGAGAGACTTTGGACCTTGTAGCTATTTAGTGAGTAATTATTTAATTCCATGTATTTTATTTAGTTCATTGTGCTAGCTCTGCAGTTATTTTAGATTCTCTTGTACCCTCGCATCATCCTTTAACCCTTTCGAGTCTTCGGGCTTGTGAGTGGCGAGCCAAGATTCGAGTCGTGCCGGTTCCTTTCTGGTACTCGGATCCCGGGTCGTTACACCTTTCAAACACACACACACAAGTGTCTAAGCACAACGCTCACCCTTAGAGTAGGGCGCACAAGAACACACACACTTTTCTATACAACAAACACCGTAAAACACAGATTTAAAATGAGGAGAGAAAATAAATCTGATGAAGAATCGTTGATGGAGTTCCTCGCAGGTTGTTCTTCGGGTTATTATACACAAGAAGGCATCACAACTTGAAGAAATGATGAAACAGAGCACAGCATGTCTCAGCAACTGCCTTCAATGAGTTTTTCTGCTCCTTTTTTAATTTAATCTCGCCAAAAGGATGTTTATATAGCGTTAGGGCACCTTAGGTTTTCTCTAGAGAGGTTTAGGAAGAGTCCTAACTAAGGAATGGCCTAGATCCAGCGAGAAAAATCCAGCTAAAATCACGTAAAGCTCTGATAGATTTGCCTAGAGCGGAGTTAGTTATGTCTGCGCAGTGTCGACACCTTTTCAGAATTGTTTTACAGATATTTTGTTTGAGGACAACTGAGCAGAAGTGTCGACACCTCTTGGGAACTTTACCTGACTGAAAATGCCCACTTTGAATAGCAATAACTTCTTCCATACTTATCCAAAAAATATAAAGGATTTTTTACATAAATACCCCTCTAAATATCGATTATGCCAAATATACCCCTCGTTTGAGTATATTATCAAACATATCCTCTATTTAATCTTAAATGTTGCAACTATGCCCCTACCGTAACCTTCGTTGATTTAACTCGAGTTAAAAATGAGTTAAGTAGTAAAATTATTTGAATTTTTTACATAAATACCCCTCTAAATATCGGTTATGCCAAATATATTCCTCATTTCACTGTAATGAATGACGATAGATATGATATTCCACGGAATATTCGCCTCCCGTCGACGTCAGTAAAGTACAAGGACATAGTTGCAACATTTAAGATTAAATCGAAGATATTTTTGATAATATACTCAAATGAGGGGTATATTTGGCATAACCGATATTTAGAGGGGTATTTATGTAAAAAATCCAAATATAATCTTGGGCTCGTTACGATGAGTTTAATTACCACAACAACTTTCCATCAATCTATATCTTGAAAAATCACCGGAGCTCAATTAAATAAATCATTAAAGATCGACTTTCAGATGCATTTACACTTGGACAGATTTGGGTAGATTGAGACGTTTGATGTACATCCACTTGAAGATAATGAGTCCTAACACATTCGGACTTTGCTATCAGCAAAATAGAGAAGGATCACAAACAAACATGAATATTAAAGATATGAATAAAGGGCTTTGAGGGCAATGATTCTCGCATTCAACAAGGGGAGGGTACTTAAACGTGCCCTTTAACTTATGGGTGCCAGATAGACATTGGATACAATTATAGATTCTTAACATGTTCATCAAATTTAATGACAAAAAATCCACATTAATTCAGGTTATCCACTGACATATTAACATCCTAGTTTGAACCATTGTAAGGCAGGCAAGCCAAGGGATGCCCCAATAATACATAGTGGTCACTTATTTCACATCCCTGGTACTTCAGTGCCAAATCCTCTCAGGATGTGACACGCCACAAGAAAAGCTTTGGCATCCTTTCATTCAAGGAAAAAACCCAATTCCTCGGGAAACCATTCTCAGGGACTCTTCTAAACGATACTAATTATGTGGCTGGCTTTATGCATGGAAAGGGGTGACTTTTCTTCGTATCTCTTTCAGAAAATTTAGATTATAATTTTTAAAAAATTTAACATGACATCTATATATTTGATAAAATTATAAGAAAATGAGAATTACGAGATCATAATCTAGAGCATATTGAGTTGACAAACGCGGCTTGAAACCCATTTCGTACGGGTCCTCTTTGTTCATTTCAAGCCTCCCCCTTTCCTTAAAATCGAGACAAGCTTATTCTAAGAAGGTCTTCTTTCATGTGGGCAGGCTCTAAACTACCACCATTTAAGCTTTCGAATCGTGATTCTCCACGAAGAACACTTCATGATGTGTGGAGAGGGAGATTTTTATAGCCTATTTAAAGAGTGGCCGAACTAGGTCTAGCAAAGATCAAACGTGACTCAGCTCATCTAAGTGACCGTCCCGCAGGGTCCACTTGGCATATAAGCCCAATAAGATCACTCGGGATCAAGTCCTTCCTCGGCGGCCCTTAGGCTCGGAAGGCTCGAGCGTCGGTCCGGTCGGAGGAAGACCCAAGCCTGACCTATCCCCTCGCCGGGATAGAGGCTAGCGCCCGCGCCCACTCCGACCGAGCCTCGTCCGAGCTATGCTTATCGCCCGGATTAGGACTGGCACTCTTCATGCTTGGGATGACCGACGATTACTTACCCCCACTGTCGTTGAGAGCCTTTTATGAGCGGGAGTTCGCAAAGATAAAAGACCCACGAATCCTCGAGGTTATAAAGAGCCCACGACGAGGACGTAAAGAGTCCACGTCAGGGACGTAACTCCCGCCTGAAACTCCTCAGCTTACGGAACTCATAAGGTAAGCGCACTATTTAAACCTGGGACCCCCTCCTACGAAAGGTAAGGCCAACACACGCCTAAAACTCCCTCAGCAGGAACCACTTCACCACCTTGGTGTAGAGGGATCTCGTGCATCTCATTCCTCCTCCCTTCATAACTTCCACCATTGCTCTACTGACTTAGGCATTGGAGGGTTTATCCCAGGGAACCTTCCCTGGGCCCCCTGATCCGTTTCCCTTCCTTACAGTTCACTATTCGGTGATCATCTCCCCAGCTCAGGACTAGCGCGAGATCTCGCCTCTTCATCTGACGCCGTTTGTGGGAAACGATCAAAGAGCCAGCATGGTGCGAAGAAGTACAGGGAGGAGATCCGCCGGTGATAGGGGGAAGGCCATGGTGGTGGGGGGAGAAGGCCCTTCTCAGGCCGCGCAAGAACCCCCTCTAACGCCAGCATCCCAGCCGACGAACCCCCTCCTCCCGCGGCAGTAGAGCTACCACCCAACAGGGGCGCTGAAGGCCTCCTCTCTGCCAATCTGCCAACTCTTTGGAAGGCAGAGAGTGTAGGCACCCTCCAAAGAGTTAAAGAAATGGTGAGAAGGGCAGAAGAGAGAGAAAGAGAATGCGGAAGAAGGGAGGAGAAGCAGGAAGTGGAGAGGAATCTTGAGAGAGATCCCCTCCAGAGAGCGAGCGGGAAAGGACGGGCGGCAGGGATGCCTGATCCCCCCATCCGTTTGCCATCACGCCCCTCCCCGCAAGCGCCACGACGTAGCGGCAGTCAGAATTATCCCTCCGACTGCGAGAGTTCGAGAGGCGCTTCACAGAACAGGAGCGTGCCCTACGCGCCTTGCATAAGGTCTCTCCGACGGATGACGAGGAGAAATCCCCGTTCTCCGATTACATCTTGAAGGCAGAAGTATCTTTCAGAACCTCTATTCCGACCTTCAAGTCCTACGACGGCCAGGGCGACCCGGCCGACCACTTCGACAGTTTCGACGCCTTGATGACCCTTCATGGAGCGTCCGACGCCATCGAGTGCCGGGCCTTTGTGACCACCCTGGTCCAAAGTGCCCAAGCATGGTTCCGGGCCCTCGCCCCCGGGTCCATCCGGAACTTCAAGCAACTCGGGCGAGTATTTAAGGAGAGTTTCATCGGTAGCGGCCCCCCGAGGTCGGTAGCGGGGCTATTGGCTCTCAAACAAGAGCAGGGGGAGAGACTCCGGGCTTATATCAACCGATTTAAGTCGGAAGCTCTGAGGATCTCCCACTTGGATGTTGCCTCGGCCATAACCGCGCTGACCGGGGGCACCCACGATAAGAACCTCGGCCGCGAACTTGTCCTCCACCCTCACTCGACCCTTGCTGAGCTAGTGACTCTGGCTTTGCGTCATGCTGAGTGCGAAGAAGTCCTCAGCGCATGCCGAGGTGCAACCGGCTCGGGTCGGGAGGGGGACAAGAAGTGAGCACCCGAGCCAAGCTTGGGTCCAGGAAAAAGGCGGAACCGAGACGGGGAGCACAAGGAACCATCCCGGAAGTACGAGCGGTACACTCCCTTAACCGCTCCAGTGTACGAGATATATGAAGACATCAAAGGCTCGGGCCTTCTCCGCCAACCCGAGCCAATGAGGTCGAAGTGCCGCAATCGCAGCAAGCATTGCCTGTTCCACAGTGACCACGGGCATCACACCGGCGATTGCTACCAGCTCTAGGATGAGATCGAGTGCCTCGTCCGTCAGGGACACCTATCCCGGTTCATGGCCGGGCATAAGGAAGACCGAGGCGCCCCAGAGGAAATCAACAACGCCCCTCGCGGGGTCCATATCAACGTCATCGCTGGGGGAGCTGCATCAGGGGGAGACAGTAGCCGAGGAAGGAAGCGTCATGCTGAGCGGGCGAGCCGAGCCATCGAGCCTCCCAGGGCCCCGCCAAGTGAGCCCCAGGTCATAGTCTTCTCCGACCAAGACCTGGAAGGGCTGACCATCCCGCATGACGACGCCCTAGTCATATCGGCCATGATAAACCATTATAACGTAGACATGATTCTAGTTGACAATGGGAGTGCCCCTGATGTATTATCTTACAATTGTTTCCATAAGATGGGGGAGAATCCGTCTAAACTCCGCCCGATCTGAACCCCCCCTTTGCGGGTTCAATGGCCAGGCCACTTATCCCGAGGGAGCCCTAAGCCTACCGGTTACTCTTGGCACCCCACCCAAAACCGTTACGGTCATGGTGGACTTCATAGTGATCAAGGGTATGATAGCATATAACGTAATCTTCGGCCAAGGAATCCTTAGCCGAACGAAAGCGGTGCCCTCTACCTATCACCAAAAAATGAAGTTCCCCACTAAAAATGGGGTGGGGGAAGTCCGAGGCAACTAGGCGACGGCCAGAAGGTGCTATAACATCTCGGTTGAAGCCACAAGGCTGGACGGGAAGAACAAGGGCCCCCGGGAAGTCGAGGAAAAACCTGCAACCTCCGAGCCTGGAGGCGAATTGCTAACGGTTTTCCTAAACGACGACCCGACCCTAGGAGTAAAGATTGGAGCCGACCTACCATCTGAGGTTCAACAATAATACAAAAAGTTTCTTTTCGTGTACATCCGAGTCTTTGCATGGTCTGATGATCAACTCCCCGGAATACCAGAGGAGACGGTGATGCATAAGCTCAACCTCGACCCGACCGCAAAGCCCGTACAACAACGGAGAAGGAAGCACGCGTCAGAGAAGCAGGCAATCATCAAGGAGCAGGTCACCAAGGGCAAAAAACTGGTCTTTTTAAACCAGTCCTATACCCGACGTGGCTGGCAAATGTCATCCTAATGCCAAAAACTTCAGGAAAGTGGTGAATGTGCGTGGACTTCACCGACTTGAATAAGGCCACACCCAAGGACTGCTATCCGTTGCCGAGTATCGACCAACTGGTTGATTCAACCTCGAGCAACGAAATACTCAGTTTCCTGGATACCTATTCAGGTTACCACTAGATCAGAATGAATCCAGAAGACATCGAGAAGACCGCCTTTATCATTGACTTCAGCATATACTGCTACACCCGGATGCCTTTCAGGTTGAAGAACGTTGGAGCCACGTACCAGAGGCTGGTCAATCATATGTTCAAGGTACATCTCGGCCGGAACGTCGAAGCCTATATTGACGACATGCTCGTGAAGACCCCCAAGGCCGAAGATCACTTTGCCGACCTAGCTGAGACCTTCGACACCCTCCTGAGGTTTAATATGAAGCTCAATCCCACCAAGTGCGCCTTCGGAGTAAGGTCCGAGAAATTCCTGGGTTTCTTAGTCACCCAGCGTGGGATCGAGGCCAACCCCGACAAGGTCCAGGCCATCCTGGATATGCGCCCACCCACCTGTATCAAAGATGTTTAGCGCCTTACTGGGCACATTTTCGCGCTCAGTAGATTCCTGTCACGTGCGGCCGAACGATGCCTACCCTTCTTCAAACTGTTGAGGGGGCCCAAACTAGCATCTGCTACATTCACATGGGATGAGGAATGTCAAAAAGTATTTGCCGAGCTTAATGAGTTCCTGGCCTCGCCCCCGGTGCTTTCCAAGCCTATCCCAGGTGAAGCCTTACATCTCTATCTCTTAGCAACTCCATCTACAGTTAGCTCGGTCCTTGTCAGAAATGACTCGGGAGTCGAGAGACCGGTCTACTACACCAGCAAGGTGCTCAATGAGGCCGAAAGAAGGTACCCCGTAACCGAGAAACTCGTGCTAGCGTTGGTTACCTCGGCCAAGCGCCTCCGACCCTATTTCCAAGGACACTCTAGCACCGTGCTGATCGGCAAACCATTGAAGAGGATCCTCGCTCATCCAGAAGCCTCGGGACGCCTCGTCAAGTGGGCCATCATGCTCGAGGCCTACGATATATCGTACTGGCCTCGCTCGACTATCAAAGGATAGGCGCTCGCCGACTTCATCGTCGAAAGCACTATTTCGACCGAAGAAAAAATCTCCGTCCACGCTCGGGTCAACCTGGGAACTGTTCATTGACGGATCCTCCAACTCGGTCGAAAGCGGCGCCGGAATCCTCCCGAAGTCCCCCGAAGGAGTAGAGCTACAATACGCCTTGAAGTTCAACTTCCAGGCATCAAACAACGTCTCCGAATACGAAGCCCTTATCTCGGGAGCCCGCATGGCCCGACGGCTGGAGGCTGATTGAGTCAGAATTCACATTGACTGCCAACTGGTCACTAGCCAGGTCAACGGTGATTACGAAGCTCGAGAAACACCGATGGTCAAATACCTCCAGCTGGTCAGAGCCATGGCACAATAGTTTGAGAGTTTTGAGGTAGTCCGAATAGCTCGAGAAGAAAACTCCCGAGCGGACGCCCTCTCTCGACTGGCCTCCTCTCTTGACCCCGAGGGTACTCGATCGGTCCTTCTCGAAGAGCTAGAGCGACCGAGTATTGATTCGGAGCTCCTGGCTGTTGGCTCGGCCTCCCCAAGCGACTGGCGTACCCCCTACCTGTCGTGGCTCCAAGATTTTAAAGAGCCTCTCGACCCCCGGGAAGCTCAAAGATTGAAGTACCAAGCTTCGCGATTCGTCATTCTGGATGGCACTTTGTACCGCAGATCCTTCTCCGGTCCTCTCCTGAAGTGCCTCAATACTGATGAAGCCAACCAAGCGATTCAAGAGGTTCACGAAGGCCTGTGCGGAGCGCATTTAGGAGGGAGGTCGCTCGCTAGGATCCTGCTACGGCGGGGGTACTGGTGGCCCACCCTACAGTGCAACTGCTTGACCTATGTACAACAGTGCGACCAATGTCAACGATTCGACCACTTAGTCCATCAGCCAACATCGAAGCTCATCACCCTAGCCAAGCCTTATCCTTTCGCTCGGTGGGGGATCGACATCCTTGGGCCATTTCCTACGTCTCAGGCCCATAAGAAGTTCATCATCGTCGCCATCGACTACTTCACTAAGTGGATCAAGGTCGAAGTCACGGCAAGGATCACCGAGACAGTCGTCTAGAGTTTCGTCTGGAAGTCGATCATCTGTCGTTATGGCATCCCCCGGGTGATAGTGAGCGATAATGGTCGGTAATTTGATTCTCGTTATTTCAGAGACAGATGTGCCGACCTAGGCATTCGCAATCACTTCACCTCGGTCGCCTACCCTCAAGCTAACGGGCTGGTCAAAAATGCCAATAAGACTATCTTAAAAGGCATCAAGATAAGGCTCAGCAAAGCCAAGGGTACCTGACTTGAGGAATTACCGAACGTACTTTGGTCACACAGAACGACTCCCAGGACAGCAACAAGTGAAAGTCCTTTTCAATTGGTGTACGGCGCTGAGGCCGTTATCCCATTGGAGATTGTCAATCCCTCCCTCCGAGTCATCTATTTTTCACCCGAGGCAAACGATCATAAACTGCTCGAAAACCTCGACCTAGCGGATGAACTCCGAGAGATTGCCGGCATCCGAGCAACAAAATATCAACGCCGTCTCACTCGACACTACAACGCCAAAGTCCAAGATAGACACTTTCAACCGGGAGATTTCGTCCTCAGAAAAGCCGAAGCCTCTCGACCACTTGAGGCGGCGGGCAAGCTATCCCCTAATTGGGAAGGACCCTATCGAGTGGTCGAGACGCTCGGGAAAGGAGCATACCGGCTATCTACGATGGGAGGAGAGCCCATCCCTCAGACCTGGAACGCAACTACACTACATAAGTTCTACTTCTGAATATTGAACATTGTGTAAGCAACACAAAATAAAGCAAAAGTTTCCTTTCCTTTATTAAAATAACTCGCTTGTACATCAGAAAGGCCGAAGCCAAGAAAATACATGTCGAAAATGCAAAAAATCCATCTGGTGCCGCCGTACGAGCCCATAGCTTGGCTGACTCGGTTAACCTTCCTACGTCCAGCCACTGACTTTACCTTGTGCAGAAACTGGCTCGGATAAAGGGTAGTCGACCCCGTTGACTCGGGTAACTCGGAACAAAGGTGACAAAGGGATTAGGAAGGAGAAGGATACCTTCCAAGTTGACAGAGATAGAGGAAGGGGAAGAGGGAATGCGAATGAAGGCCTCCTCTCTGCCAATCTGCCAACTCTTTGGAAGGCAGAGAGTGTAGGCACCCTCCGAAGAGTTAAAGAAATGGTGAGAAAGGACAGAAGAGAGAGAAAGAGACTGCGGAAGAAGGGAGGAGAAGCAGGAAGTGGAGAGGAATCTTGAGAGAGATCCCCTCCATAGAGTGAGCGGGAAGGGACCGGCGGCAGGGATGCCTGATCCCCCCATCCGTCTGCCATCACGCCCCTTCCCGCAAGCGCCGACCGGAATTGATAAAAGAAGACGACGTGCCTCCGCACGTCGAGCCCTCTTTAACCCCACCCGCCGGCCGTCGAACCCCCTTTAAACCCGAAGTAGCAAGGACTCTCTGCACTCCATCATCGGCAGCATCATCTTCTAGAACGTCTTCTATACTTCAAATATAATGGCACAGCGCTACGTGAAGAAGGAATGAGGAAAGACTATCTGGGAAGACCCTAAGCGGTGGAGAGGAAGGGACGCCCTTCAGACCTTTTATAGGCGAAGGGAGGCTATTACCTTAAATGATTCTCCCCTCGACAACACGCCAAACGGACCTCTCCCTACGAACGGTCACCTCAAATTCCTCGTTTCTGCCCCAGCGGGACACGCGAAGCGGCCAAACATTCAAAGAATGAGAAAACGGAAGGACACTCTGTCAGACGCTCGCCCAACCATCATGCGAGATCCACGCAGAAAGTATCGGCACTTTCCAACTACTGCAGATACACTGAACAAACTACGGCAATAGCGATACAAAAAGATAAGTCTTCATCATAACGCTACTGCCTTACGTTTTTGCTTTTACACAAAAAGAGGAAAGTTTTCTCTCCAAGAAGAAAAAACATGCAGTGAAACAAATACATTAGGCCTCTGGCCCACCCTGAAGCTGGGAAGTGGAAGGCTCTGACGGTCTGCCCCCGGCATCCTCGGCGATGACCGACCCTGGCACTGACCCCACTGGCATGGGAACTGTCTCGGTTGCGCGCCCTCCCGAGGCATCCGAAGTTGGCAAGCCTTCGGGCGAAGAGCGCCCCTGGTCTCCTTCCCCCGACGCCGACACAGAGGAATTGGAAGATGACAAATCCGATTCATAGCATTGCCCGAACGGAAAATTGATTGCCTTGGACGCCTGCTCCTCCGCGTAAGAGATGGCCCGGTCATAGCCTTGCTTGAATCCCTTGCGGATACCCCGGCGAAGTGCTGGCTCGTAGTAGGGGAGGGCAGCCTCTATGAGGTCGACCCGGTAGGCCTATGAGCATTTGTATTGCTCGAGTGCCTCCGCCCCAGCCGATCCCACCCTACTAGTGAGCTCGGCCTTCTCTCGCTCTGCCTCGGCCAATCTCTCCTCTGCTTCGGCCACCTGCTTCTCCGCCGTGGCCCAATCGGCCTCGACCTCCATCCGTACACGCACAGCTTCCTCGGCCTAGTCCACCAGCTCAACGCGCTCAGCCTCCCACCGGCCATCTAACTCAACACGAGGAATGTGCTCCTCCTCAAGAAGTCTGCTTTTACTCTCGAGCGATTCGCGGGCCCTATCCAGCTGCTCGGTCAATGTCCGGGCCTCCGTCTGGCTCGCCCGCGCCAGCTCTCTAACCGAAGAAAGCTCCCGCCGAAGCCCATCACGCTCCTCGGTAAGCCGAGCCATCTTCCTATCAGACCCACCAAGGGTCCAGGCAAGGTTCGCCCGCTCTGACTCTAACCGGGCATAAGCTTCTGCCAGGGTGGCCCCCATCTGGGCCAGGATCAGGCCGCCCTCCATAACCATCTCGAGAGCCACAGGCGAGGAGTGCTGCCTATCTCCCCCCTTCACCTTCGCGGCTATGCCGCGGCATACCTGGTACAGAGAGCCCCGAATGCCGATCCTCTCCAGGAGCGCCGGAATAGGGACCCCCTCCGCGAACGACGTCCCACCGGTCAGCCTGGAGCGAGCCACGGCTTCGGTCGCCCCTCGTGCCTCAGTCGATTGGGGCCGCGTCGCCTCTTCTTGCGAGTCCCCAACCTCGACCATCTCGGCCCCTACGCCGCCACCCGGAGCGTCGCCCGCCTTGATCGACGCCCCAGTCTCGGCCGCGGCCATTTCAACTTCGGCTCCCTCAGTTCCTGCTGAAGGGAGAGCCGATCCAGCGCCGCCGCCACCAGTAAAAGTGGCCCCTGCCCCCTCAACTCCCACTGGGGGGGAGCCAACCCAATGCCACCACCCCCAGAAGCGGCCCTGGCCTCCTCGGCCCCCTCTCGCTCAGCGGATGGGGGAGCTGGCCCAACAAGGTCGGCCCCATCTCGCTCGGGAAAGGGGAGTGCCGCCGAGCCAGAGTCATCTCCGACAGTGGGGACGGACCCGACCTTCTTGGCCCGCTTCTTACCCTTCACGGCATCTCATAGCATGCCCTCCACGGGATCCTTGCGTTTGACCCCCTGCGGCCTGGAAGACCCCCCCTGGGCCATCCCCTTTCCCTTATCTCGAGCTAGGGAGCGACCCTCGGGGATGACCGACTCATCGGCAGCAGAGTCACCGCCGAGATTGATCACCTCCACGACCTCTTCTAAAGCCCACCGCCTGACGTCTACGAAAAAGAAGGCATGATCAAAAGACGAAGAGATGATTTCATCATCTGAAAAGGAAGCTGATTCGTGACGTCCGAACCTGTCGGCTGTAGCCACGCAAGAAGACACTGCTCGATGTTCTCCGGAGTAACCAGCTCCTCTGTGGACTGGCGGCGCTTCAGCAAAATAGTCGCATACTCCTCCACATCCGGAGGAAACTCGTCCTGCCTCAGAGGAATGTTCGGATGGAAATTGGGGATTACGGGACACCGTCAGGTCTCCTCCCCCAAGTAGATCCCCACCCAGAAGAACTGGGTTTTTCACCCTTTATGTGAAGAATCCTTCACAGCCAAGGAGACACAGCTCCTATTCCGCCTTGCCTGAATGAAATAGAAGCTCTTCCCGGCCGAGGGATGCGCCTTCTACTCAAAAAAATAGTAAAAGAGGTCCAAGGAATGAGAGATCCCACATTGGCGACAGAGAGAAGAAGATAGCAATTGGCTACCAACTGTACGAGCGCCAACCAAAAGAAATTGAGAAGCTTAAGAACGAAGGGCTCGAAGGGAAGGCAGAACCCACCCTTCCACGACAGAAGAAAGGTGCAGATATGGCCCGTACGAGAGTCCAAGCTCGTCTCGTGCGGAGCAGCCGCGGAAAAGCAAAACTTGTAGGGCAGACGGAACTGGTGCTCCAGCCTTTTCACCTCCGCCTCACCCAGTTCACTACAATTTGGAGCTGGCGGTAGTACCATCGCCCTCGCCTCGGGCTCACCCTCCCACTCTTCGGCCTCCAGACTGATGTGACACAACCCCTCAGACCTAGATTCGCAAGCAACCGAACCGAACGGCGGACTCACATAAGCGGGTTCACCTGCATCGCGCACACCCGGGTCCGTAAGGTGGACCGGCGATCGGGATGAGGGTCCGAGGTGGGACCTTGCTGCTCCGAAGGTATGGCTAGATAAGAGAGGACCCCAATGGGCCAAGATTGCCAATTTCACGGACGGTCGGCACGCCGAGGACATGGGATGTAGAGGCTCTCTCACAACTCGCTCCGCGGTGGCACTCAATTAGATGGCAATTTGAGATCGGGCACTCGCTTCACCGCCGACGGGCAACTAGAAACGATACTAAGAAAAGCAATAGTAAAACCAGCAGAGGAAGTGACCCGAAGCTCACCTTATCGGTGTGAAGACACCGATCCCGATCGGAGACGAGGGCGAGCGGGGAAACGTGGGCTACCTGCACGCCGCGCCGATGACGCTTCGACCGATAACCTGCTAGTACAATCACTACGCCCTCGCAGAGGGGGTGGAATAGGGGTAGGGATAATCCAATTACAATCAAAACTACCTCCACGCAGGGAGGGGCAGTCAGCCGGCTAGGCGGGATAGGGAGGAAAGCTAAGGAAGAAGCCGATTGGTCCCTTCGCTGATTCTGCCCGCTTCTGTGACTGCCTGAAAGGTACTCGCTGTTGAGGCCGCCACGGACTCTCCCGGACTTGGAAGTTTCTAAAAGTAGAGCGAAAACTTCACTGATTGGCCCGGGATGACTCCCGAATTTTGGCAGAATTTCGCGGGCAAGTTGCTGGCCGAGGCGGGTGCTCGAAATGTACTGCTCTGTTTTGGCTCGGACTGGTTCTAGAGTACTGCAGCAAGAAGATGAACTCGTCATGAACACTCTCGGGATCCGAATGATGCGGGACCAGCACGGACGTAAGCGTGGCCAAGTCTTCTTCGATCAGCAACCAAGAAGAGCCCCGAGGGAGGTTGGAGTAGCCAGAAAGAGCACAAAGAGTGGGAGGTGTCGGGGTTGGTTCTGACTGGACTGACCTGCGCACCCGAGGGAGAATAATTAGAACAGAGGGTTCCGAACTCCAAACGAGGCGCCGTTCGCTGTGATGGACAGGGGACAGGTAGAAGCTTTCGATTGGTCAAACGGTGCATCGAGGGGAGCAAGGATGTGGGCGCACGAGCATCTGCACTGAGGCTCTGGTCTCTGCTCGGATGCCAGCTGCGCGGTCGGACGAGAATGAACCTCCCGGATGGCTCCAAACTCGGATTGAGGTAGGATTGCCTCGCCTGCAAAGCTGACTGGAAGGGCTTTCCAAAAATATATGATATGCCTCCAGAAGATGTACGGTGAAGACGTGGCTGCCTCTGCAACTCGACCCTTGACTGCTGCCTGCGAACTGAAATGAACCGGGTGGTGATAGGTGATGGGAAATGGGGTAGATGGGATGGGAGATGGGGTGGATGGGTGTGGGGGCGACCCCGGGCTGTGTGGGGGTCTGGTAGAGGGTGATCTAAGGTGTGGGAGGGGCAGAATGGGGCTGGAAGATGGTCTAGCAGGTGGAGGAAGGGGGAGCTGTGAATTTTGGTTGGAGGAGAGAGGGAAGGAGAGATCTCTCCCAAGGTTGGAATGTGACTTAATGGGGGTTGTTAATGGGGTCCTTGGGGATGGGAAGGGGTGTGTTTGGAGATGGAGAGGTGTGTTTGGAAAGGGAAGGGGTGGCTTGGGAAAATGAATGGTTGCTTGGGGAAGAGGAAGGGTTGCTTGGGAGAATGGAGAGGTGTCTAGGAGAAGGGGATTCCACCTTGGGGTTGGAGGGGATTTGAATGAGTGTATGGGGAAGGGGGATGGGTCTTAATGAGAGGTGAATGGGGAGGAGAGAGAGAGAATTTTAAAATTGGGGGTGGGGAGGAGAGAGAATGGGGTTCGCCCCCTTTGGAGAGAGAGAGAGAGAGGGGGGTGGAGGGAGGGAGCTTCTCACACCAAAGAAAAAAATTATCTGGGAATTCAAATTTTTCTTTCAATAATTCATTAGTTTCAAATGGTGGGAGTGGGGTCCTATTTATAGGATTCTCACAATTTAACATAAGCCCCTGACTTTTAGACTACTAACAAGAAACCAAAGGGGTGGGGCGTTCTGGGCCTAGCCCATTTAATTAGGCCCAATAACCAAACTAGGCAACCTATTGACACTTGACTTAGGTAAATAACTCTTATACCTAGGTACTGGACTCAAATAAAAGGAAAATTACATGATAAGAAAATGAGAATTACATCATATGACTCGAAATAAAGTGGCGAACAAGATGAAGCATAGCTAGCAAGCATCGGGATCCTCGAACAAATGAGATTACCGGTGATGTCCCCATCATATCCCCGGGGTGCGGAGAACTCGACTCCGTCGAGTATGGGTCCACCGGGGAAGTGGTCCTCTAGAGCAGCTCGGGGTGAACCTCAACCTACAAACTCAACCTTGCGTCCGCAACCAGGGGACGGTCCTTCATCCTCTCATGGTGGCTTGGGCACACCCTCTTGTTGGCGACGGTACCCTGCTTGCCTAGTATTGCCTCCGTGTGCACACGTCGGACTCTTAGGCTGATATGTGGAGGCTCTCCGACGGTATCACTCACAAAGGTGGGGGTAGGCTCAAGGTTCTCATTGGGTTCCACCGCGGTGCCCATATAGGGTGCCAGATCCACCGTGCCGAAAGTTGGGTGTATCCCAAAACCCATTAGCAAGTCCAACCCGTAAGCCGGGTTGCCAAAGTCACTCGGAACTTGGCAAGGTCCAAGTCCTCGTGCCCTCAAGTTGGAGGTGACTCTAGGGTAGAGCCACTCCAATGCCACCATCGATAGGTTGTCTACTTGGAATTCCAAGTGGCGCTTGCGAACCTTTTCTCGCTCTTTGTGATCCTCACTGCTCGTTGCGATTTGCTTGCGTGTATGCTCATGCCATGCATTATGATGCGGTGAGTGGTTGTGAAAGTGGGTAGTGTGCAAAGGTGGACCGGGGCAACCATAAATTGACCTATCATGCTTTGATGTCATGTGGACCTTGATGAACTTAGGTGGACCGGGGCAGCCACAAGTGGCCCTATCATGCATGGACTTCATAACAATGGTTGGAGGTCCGGGGCATCCGTAGGGGAATCTATTGCACATGGGTATAGCAAATACCGGGGGTCCCAGACATCCGTGAATGTTCGTAACATGCTTAAGACCAATGATGAATGTGGGAGGACCTTTGGACCAATCATGCATCCGACTTGACATGTGGGTGTCATGTATGAAAGGACCCGACTTTCTATTCATGCCAAGTGGTGTGATGTGCCAAGACATAGGAATTCCTTTCCCATAGGTGACTTCCTTGTGTGGGGCGGTGGGGTGACCTTCGAGCTTCCACTCAAAAGGGTCGTAGGGGTCAAAGAACGTATGTGTCATGGAGTGGGGCACTTCATTATTTCCTAGGTGTATTTCACCCATGGTCATGGTACCCTTGGTGTGGGCCGGGTCTTGAGAGAGGTGGGCTTGGTCCAACATGGTTGGTTGGGATAGGAAAAGGTTGGTGGTGAGTAAGGTGGGCGGGTATAGGAAGGGATCGAAGGGGTCATAGTAACGGTCACCTAGGGAGAGGAACTCTAGGTCCTCATGGTCCTTACAATATGGTGGTGGATCCTCCTCCTCTAGTAAAATGATTGGGCCAAAGTTTTTGGTGGGATGATCGGTCATGAATGGAGGGCTTGATGTTCTACCCGAGATAAGCAACTCTAGTTTGTGGATAGCATCGGACTCATCGGGTGCAGGGAGGAATAGAAGAAGGTCGCTAGTGTAGTAACTCACAGTGTAAATCGAGGAGATGGACCCGACACATAGGTGTAGGAGGTCAAGGCTCCTAGGTCGGTCGGCCACTGTGGCCAACATGTCAGTTAACTCCATTTGTCAAGCTAGACCCCTAAGAAGATCCCCTAATGTCTCCACTTGGTAAGATGATTGGATGGTGGTGTGATAGGAGAGGGGCACTATAAGGAGGTGTTGCTCCATGGGTAGGAGGTATGAGTGCAAGCTATGGAGGCCGGGGTTCACCTTGAGCCAATTGAGTATGGGCCCATCTATGGTTATGGTGCCATGAGTGAAGGCAAGTGGCTCTTGATGGTCTGAGCTATGGGAAGGGGAGATTTGAGGTTCTTCCTCACCATTGGTGTGTACTTGGATTTTCTCGAGGGTGGGAAGGGACTCTGGGTTAGCATCTGTTCTTGTGTGGATGGGTCTGTTCTGAAGTCCCGCGATCAATGACACCTAAGAGGGGGGTGAATTGGGTGATTACCAATTTTAGGAAAACTTTTGGCCTTTTATAAAATATGTGATACAAAGCTAGTTAGGAGATTTAAAGTTATTTGAACACAAATTGGATTTAACAAACTTTATATGATAAGATATAGATTAAGCAAGATAGACCAAGATAAATCCAGAACAACAATTTAAACTAACGTTTATGAAGAATGGAGATAGAGGAAATGGAGTAAACCACACAATACAAGCATAATGCACAGCGGTTTTTAAGGTGGTTCGGATGCACGACGGTAATCCTACGTCCACCCCTCACCAAACTCGGTGAGGCTTCACTCGGGGATAAATCCCCAAACGGAGACGACGCTCCAACCACACACGCAGGACGACACCTGCACACACACACGGGGACGCGCCCCAAACTACACACGGAGACAAGCTCCAACACACACACACACGGAGATGAACTCCAACACGATCCGACAACCGGATCACTATCACACACACACGCTGCGACAAGTGCAGCAAACCACACACTAAAACAACTGGATCTAAGAGATCCACACACACACACGTAGATCTAGGAAGATCTACGCACACACGAATGGAAAACAACACACACACACGACCACAGATCCAACACGATCCACAAACACACAGATTCTTCAGTTTATGATGAACACAAATACAATACCCAAAAACATAAATATGATGAGGCTTAGTTTAGAAAACTCCTATTTTGGGTTCCCCTTGAATGCATGTTACGGATCTTGAACATATCTTCAATCTTCACTTGAACACCTCCTCTTGATCTCCACTTGAATCCCCTTGGATGGCTTACTTGCTTGTTTGCTTGCTTCTTCTTCTTTCTTCTTGAGCAATCTTCCTTTGAATCCTTGCTCTTGCTTGCTTCTTTTCCTTGGAGGATGTTGGCTTCAGATCTACCTTCAATAGGTTGAGGATGGATGAAGAGCACTTGCTACACGGAGTACTATTCACGGCTACAGTACTTCTCCTCTTCCTCCACTTGGATAGCCTCTCCTTTGATCTCCCTTGAAGCCCTCTTAGTTTTTTAGGGTTTGTAGCACCAAATGAGAGTTTTATAACTCTTGAATGGCCCTTTGGACAAGCCCCAGACCAGATCCACGAAATCTGGTGTAATTGGGGGCAAAAGGATTAAAGAAATGGGTGGAAAGACCACCCTTCGAACTTGAACCAAAAGTCAACAAAAGTAGGCCTCGGGGCTGGCGGTCGACCGGTGGAGGGCTGGCGGTCGACCGGAATTTTATAGGTTTCAGTCCGTTGCTTGCTGGGAAAAATGGTTGACCCCCCTGTCTGGGCGGTCGACCGCTGCTGGCGGTGGACCGGTCCTGGACCGGCGGTCGACCGCTGGCAGGGGAAGCCCCATGTTTCTCCCGTTCAGCCCTTTAAACCCTTGAGCAGCTCATTTACGTTTGTGGCATCAAATTCCTTCGACCTTGAGGATTTGTACTGAGTATATGGACCTGCAAACACATGGATAATTGATTAAAACTATAGCTCAAACATCCATATGATAAATCCTTAAACTCCATGCAAACCATTGATTATGAAATCAGAATTTGTTCCGGGGGCTCCGTCCCCGAAAACCCCCGCAAGGGGCGCTGCCCCCTTGACCCCCGTGAGCTGACCGGGTAGGTCGATCTCCGCGACCTGACCGCGCAGGTCGATCCGCCGGCGAGGGCGCACGATGGCCAGAAGGGTTTCATGTTGAATGTGCATGAATGAGGTGTATACATATGATACACAAGGTGAGATCGATGCTAAGCATGAGATACACAAGGTAAGAGTCTCACCAATGGTTCTTGATAGTAAATGACATATACCACCTGTTTTGGATTGTAGAGGAGCAGGGTGCTTATCCACAAGTTTAGTTCACCAGGTGACTGCCATGTTTGATCCTGCAAGCAAGATAGTTAAGGTTAATACCATGCTTGTTCACATTAAAGAGGTTATGAAACCTCTTGCCTCTTGTAAAAACAATTCAATCAAGCATGAATCAAGACCATGTACCATTGCCATTTGTCATCTCAAACATATTTAAACATGAATGTGCAATCAACCATAAGTTTAGTTATCATCACTCAATCACACATTAAGTTTAGTTATCATCAAAACCATAACGCCAACAAACATCAAAATCATAACTCAACAATCTCCCCCTTTTTGATGATGACAAACTTAGTGATGATGACAAACTTGATGATACAATAGAATGGCACAAATAATCTTCCCCTCCTGTCACACATAATCATCAATTTTTCTCCCCCTTTGACATAATCAAAAAGCGGGATAATGCAAAACTTTCTCCCCCTGTGACATAATCAACAGTATCAAACGAGCAATATCAACAATCTGGAAGAAGCCAAATAAGGAAGAACAAGCTGATCTCCCTTTGAAATAGCAATAGCCCATCTTATCAAAACAGAAGAAGCAACAACAAATCATGGACCGACACATCAATATAAGTCCAATTAGAGGAAACCAATTGCTTATTATTCTCAGAAATCAATATGATATCATCCAAAGTGAATACAGTCAAGCATGTATGGATACCAATTGAAAGTGGTGAGTGGCCTCAAGGATATGAGCCAGTGTAGGAAGATGTTCACAAAATAAGGTGTTCAGCATGATAGCATTCAAAATCTAGATCCCATGACAGATTTTCACAATAGGCAAGAGCAGGAGGGCATACCAAAAGAATTTTCTTTGTTTTCAAATTTCTGATTTTTGTATTTTAGTTTTAAATGCATGAAACTATGTATATGCAGATGATGACTCATGAAATGCACATAATGCAACCAAACAGTTACATATAATCATACATGCAATCTCCCCCATACATATATAACAAGGGAAAGGGTATAAGAAAGATGCAAGAGAATCATGCTCACCAGAATGCACATGTGTAGCACATGGGAGATCGTGCAATCATATAGGAGATTTATGCAATTACTGATGCAGTCAATCAATTTTCTGAATACATATTAAATCAAATTCATAGATGTGTAAGTGAGTAACATGAAAAATGATAGTTTCAACATGGATATTTAGATTTTCAGATCAACACAGGAGACATTTCACAGACTGCACTTCAATTTTGAGAACAGCGTATTGGAGGCTTCGCTCTACCACAATGAGTTTTCACCATCATTTTTTCAACTCAACCAGTATCATATGATAGGCAGAATTTTTCAAGAGTGATCAGGTTCAAAATGATTTCTTTTTACGCGAGTAGACGCATGGAGCTCATGCCAGAATCCCCGGTTACTCAAAATACTGAACCATTTCATCTCATATTGAACAGAGGTACTAGTCCACACTTTTCAGATATGAACCACATCACGTCTCAGGTGACATGTGCCCAGTTTACTCAGTGAGACCAAGCATTGCTCTGCCATTCATTTTCATTTCAGATTTTTTAGCAAAGATAGGTAGGCAGCTTTTTCCTCAACTGTCTCTTCAACATACATGCAGTAAGTTTAACATCTCAAGAGTGTTGAAAATAAATTCATATATCCTTATCTTTAACACTCATTTTCATATTTTGTGCAAGAAATGTGCGAATTTGATTCAGCATGTATACCGAAAATATCATGAATACATAACAATACAACTCCCCCTAAATAGATGCACTTCTATTCCCCCCAAAGTGTACAATATGAAGCACACCGATAATTACTCAATTGCAACATTATTTATCAAGAAGGCATAAGGTCATAGAAATTTCAAGGATGGGGGTGAATAGCATATAATAACACACAAGCACACATTTGGAGTTTATGCAAATGCACTGTGACATGCATGTGAGCAATGTGATGTCAATTTGATACCAATTGAATGGATAAATTGATACCAATTGAATGGATGCTAACAGAATGAACTAAGTGCGACTGATGCATGAGTTCTAAT
The DNA here is from genome assembly GCA_022559845.1 of Amorphophallus konjac. Lineage (NCBI taxonomy): Eukaryota > Viridiplantae > Streptophyta > Magnoliopsida > Alismatales > Araceae > Amorphophallus > Amorphophallus konjac. The sequence continues at coordinate 129,325 of JAHNEJ010000150.1, read as the reverse complement.
GCAATGCAAAAATTAACATGGGTGCAAGGTGTGTGTTTTTGATTTTTCATTTGAGTGAACTAAATGCACCTAATGCATTGGATTCTGATGCATGCAACATATAACTATATGAGAATGAAAGACAGGATGCAAAAACAAGATGAGAGCTTTGATTTTTCAAGCCAGTGTGACAGCAATCTTATTGAGATCAACCACATTCTATTCATGAATCAGTAGCCATTCTTTATGACATGACCTTTTTGAATAAGGGTGCATAAATGATCAAAAATAAGCAAAGCAACCCGAATTTCAGAATTGTTCAAAAAAATATTTTCAAAGGTCTTTCACAAGTTTTGAAATGGGAATTCATCCAAAAGTCAAATGTATGGATCATTTAATCACAAGCATATTTTCAAATTTCATAACTCAGCTCAAGGATTCATTCAAGAGTCAATCAATCACAAGCCAGTCAAGATCTGGTACGAGGCGGAGATTTTAGTCCAAAGACCCAACTCAACGCATAGGGAATGCTTCCAACTGGATATAATCCACTCTTTCACAAACGCCATTTGATATACCAGATATATAATTCAATTCGAGTGTGTTGATAAGGATGAATTACCTTGGTTCAGGAGACAAGATTGGAAGCCTTCAATTACTAAGATCACCAACCTCACGGAGGTTGATATTTCAGATTTTACTTTCTTACCTTTGCCTTGAGAATCCTTTTTCTTCCAAATCTTTCACCTATTGAACCCATCCTTTGTTAATAGAGATGCGCACTTTTCACACCATGTCTTGGATACTATCAAGATCACTTCCTATCTCCCGGTGGTGGATTGAGGAAATTTTTATCATTTTCATCCTTGCAAGGTATTCCTCATTTGATTCAAGCTTGGTCACGGCCAGCCCATCAGCACTTAGATTTTAGGAGTGTAATTTGCATTCAAGAAGAATAGAGTTGATTTGTCAATTTTGATTCAAATTTATTAACAATGACATGACAAATTTATTTTAACAATCAACATCCCCTAGACAGCTCTAGATGCAATGCATGACTCATGTGTGAACCTAAACATTAATCCCATATGATGAATGTGGTTGCTCCCCCTTAGTGTGTGCATGAATGCAAGATGTTCAGTAACAGTCCAATGCCATATGCAGCCTTTTGAGTAAATGACTCATAGTACCAAGCGGAGAACTTAGATCCGAAGATCACCTCATGCGTAGTGATAGCTTTCAGATAGGCATAACCTACCCTTCCACTTCTCACCATTTGATATACTATGTAGTCAAGGATGATGAAGGCAGGAGGATTGTTATGCATTATGACATGAATTCACAAAGTTCAACTTATGCAAGACAGTACGTGAAAGGGTGTATGCAAACACAAAATATGTAGTGAAGTCATGATCTGAAGAATCTTCAAGCTTTCCTACAACAAGATGCTATATGGCAAGTGATATACGTACAAATATACAAACAACTATGAATGAAATGCATGTGCAGACATATGCAAGATTACATGACTATATGACTCAGAGTAAGTCAAAACATGACAAAGTCATTACAGAAAGTAGGAGGGATATCACATGATCTTCAAATCCAATTTTTGATTTTTATTCCAACCTGACTTATGCCACTTAGCTCATGTGCTTTACCCTCTTGTTGAAAACAGATTTCATACTTTACACTCCATGGCACACCTGTAAAATAGATTTCTTATTTGACATTCTTAGGTACCCAAACCATCTTGGGTCCTTGTGGGTTAGCAGCATCTTTGGCACGTGGCTTCCACTTCTTACCAACACTCAAATCATCATTTTCTTTTAGAAAGCGCCCATGCATGTTATGTCCAAATTTACCATAGTAACGACAACATGGCTTCAAGTGCTTAAAGACATGAAAATTATTTCAGGCATGTGTCGTCACATTCACTCTTCTCATTTGGTTGACCATTTTGTACATTTGAGCATGATGTGTTGAATAAAAACTCTTTTTCTTTGTTAGTAGCCAGCAGTGTGAAATTGTGTGACCTCTTTTATCACAATGATTACAATGCATGGAAGATTTTGTGGTGAATGCTTTCTTTGTATTTTTCAAACCAACCTGATTTCTACATGCTCTCAAATCATCATTCTTCATAATGAGGCAATCATGCATCATGTGTCCAAGTTTTCCACAGTAAAGACATGAGACATTTCTTTTCTTAGATGCATGGAAATTTACATGAATGTTTCTAGCATGCACATCCTGGACATCCACACTCTTTTTTAGATTTGAGTGAGTTCTTGACATGGTGTGTTCATGGGAGCAAGATGTAGAGGTGCTGGGTGCACAAGTGGTATGAACAAAAGAAGTGTGTAGCTTACTCTCAAATTTCTTTTTGTTCACTGGATCAAAATTCCAGCCCTTCTTTTTGAAAGTTCACTTTCATGCCCAGCAATTTATCCAAGTTTTTTTGGCCATTTATAAATTTAGACAATGAACCATTCAAGTCAGAATTTTCTTTTTCAAGAGATGAAATGTGCAATTCAGAGGACGCCATCTTATTTTCACACGAATTGATTTGTTCATGTAACGTAGCATTTATGATTTTATGACTTTGCAACAAGGCATGAACTTTTTCAGATTCATCAATATTCACAAATTTTCCTTTTTCAAAAGTAAGCAATCTTTCAGAAATGGCCTTGTTCAATTCCTTCAGTTTCTCATTTTCTTTAACAAGCTTTTCATCATGAATTAGTTCATTTATCAAGGTTTGATCATCGGCCATAGAATTTAGTTTTGCAGTCATCTCCTTGTTTTCATTTCTTAATGAACATATTTGATCTTTGTGAAATTCAATGTCAAACATATGAGCCTCAATCATTTCCTCTACATGTAAGTATTTTTTACAAGAGGAATTACACTTATTTTGTTCGGCATCCTTTTTCAATTTTTTGTTTTCAGATTTTAGCTTCTTGTATTTTTCAGCAAGATCATCATATGCAATCAACAAATCTTCATAACTAACTTCATCTTCATTATCGGAATCAGAATTTACCTTTGAGCTTGATTCAATTTGCTGATCACTCTCTTGATCGCTCGTACCTGCCACAAGGCATTGATTTTCATGCTCTTCCCAGACTTTCATCAAGCCATCCAAGATATCCTTTGCGGACCTGCAATGGGAGACAAAAGGAAATTGAGTAGAATTGACTGCAGTAATAAGTAATTTTAGAGTCAAACAATTTTGATCATGTTTAAGTTTTTGATTTGCAGTCCAGACATTTTTATCTTTAGGCAATTCATAAGGACCATGTGAAATAAGCTTCCATAGCTTAGGGTCGTATGAATTGACTAGACTACACATCCTTCCTAACCACAAATCAAAATTGTAACCATCAAACAATGGTGGAGAATTCAAAGTGTACACAATGGTGGTCATTGATCTGGATCACTCTAGATCGTTAGATCTATGAAATTAGAGCCTTGGCCCTGATACCAATTGAAGTCCCGCGATCAATGACACCCAAGAGGGGGGTGAATTGGGTGATTACCAATTTTAGGAAAACTTTTGGCCTTTTATAAAATATGTGATACAAAGCTAGTTAGGATATTCAAAATTATTTGAACACAAATTGGATTTAACAAACTTTATATGATAAGATATAGATTAAGCAAGATAGACGAAGATAAATCCAGAACAACAATTTAAACTAACGTTTATGTAGAATGGAGATAGAGGAAATGGAGCAAACCACACAATACAAGCACAATGCACAGCGGTTTTTAAGGTGGTTCGGATGCACGACGACAATCCTACGTCCACCCCTCACCAAACTCGGTGAGGCTTCACTCGGGGATAAATCCCCAAACGGAGACGGCGCTCCAACCACACACGCAGGACAACACCTGCACACACACACACGGGGACGTGCCCCAAACTACACACGGAGACAAGCTCCAACACACACACACACGGAGATGAACTCCAACACGATCCGACAACAGGATCACTATCACACACACACGCTGCGAAAAGTGCAGCAAACCACACACTAACACAACTGGATCTAAGAGATACACACACATACACGTAGATCTAGGAAGATCTACGCACACACGAATGGAAAACAACACACACACACGACCACGGATCCAACACGATCCACACACACACAGATTCTTCAGTTTATGATGAACACAAATACAATACCCAAAAACATAAATATGATGAGGCTTAGTTTAGAAAACTCCTGTTTTGGGTTCCCCTTGAATGCATGTTACGGATCTTGAACATATCTTCAATCTTCACTTGAACACCTCCTCTTGATCTCCACTTGAATCCCCTTGGATGACTTACTTGCTTGTTTGCTTGCTTCTTCTTCTTTCTTCTTTGAGCAATCTTCCTTTGAATCCTTGCTTCCTTGCTTGCTTCTTTTCCTTAGAGGATGTTGGCTTCAGATCTACCTTCAATAGGTTGAAGATGGATGAAGAGCACTTGCTACACGGAGTACTGTTCATGGCTACAGTACTTCTCCTCTTCCTCCACTTGGATAGCCTCTCCTTTGATCTCCCTTGAAGCCCTCTTAGTTTTTTAGGGTTTGTAGCACCAAATGAGAGTTTTATAACTCTTGAATGGCCCTTTGGACAAGTCCCAGACCAGATCCACGAAATCTGGTGTAATTGGGGGCAAAAGGATTAAAGAAATGTGTGGAAAGACCACCCTTCGAACTTGAACCAAAAGTCAACAAAAGTAGGCCTCGGGGCTGGCGGTCGACCGGTGGAGGGCTGGCGGTCGACCGGAATTTTACAGGTTTCAGTCCGTTGCTTGCTGGGAAAAACGGTTGATCGCCCCTGTCCGGGCCGGTCCTGGACCGGCGGTCGACCGAGGGTAGGGGAAGCCCCAGGTTTCTCCCGTTCAGCCCTTTAAACTCTTGAGCAGCTCATTTACGTTTGTGGCATCAAACTCCTTCGACCTTGAGGATTTGTACTGAGTATATGGACCTGCAAACACATGGATAATTGATTAAAACTATAGCTCAAACATCCATATGATAAATCCTTAAACTCCATGCAAACCGTTGATTATGAAATCAGAATTTGTTCCGGGGGCTCCGCCCCCGAAAACCCCCGCAAGGGGCGCTGCCCCCTTGACCCCTGCGACCTGACCGGGTAGGTCGATCTCCGCGACCTGACCGCGCAAGTTGATCCGCGGGCGAGGGCGCACGATGGCCAGAAGGGTTTCATGTTGAATGTGCATGAATGAGGTGTATACATAAGATACACAATGTGAGATCGATGCTAAGCATGAGATACACAAGGTAAGAGTCTCACCAATGGTTCTTGATAGTAAATGACATATACCACCTGTTTTGGATTGTAGAGGAGCACGGTGCTTATCCACAATTTTAGTTCACCAGGTGACTGCCATGTTTGATCCTGCAAGCAAGATAGTTAAGGTTAATACCATGCTTGTTCACATTAAAGAGGTTATGAAACCTCTTGCCTCTTGTAAAAACAATTCAATCAAGCATGAATCAAGACCATGTACCATTGTCATTTGTCATCTCAAACATATTTAAACATGAATGTGCAATCAACCATAAGTTTTGTTATCATCACTCAATCACACATTAAGTTTAGTTATCATCAAAACCATAACGCCAACAAACATCAAAATCATAACTTAACATGGTCTCCTTTTCCACGGGAATGGGAAGGTCTTTTGGGGGTGGGGTGATGATAGCCGGTGTGGGGTGCACCCGGGGTGGTGAACAAGGACGGGACTCCGGCGTGTGGGAGAGTACAAGGTTGTTGAATTTAAAGGCTCCCGGAAGGTGGGGCAGATGCACTGGGCAAGTCCGACGTGTCAGGTCGATGTCGACATTCCTTTCATCTAACCATCTCCTACCTAGGATTATGCAAGGGCCCGCCGAAGTACCAATTTGACACCAAGCTCCATCAAAGTATGTGGTCTTCCCGAACTATTTATGGAATTCAACGAAGACTTGGTCTCCGTTGTGCACAATTTATCCGGTCCTAGAAAGAGAGGCAACGATATCGGGGGATACCCAATTATCAGACTCCAAGTCAATAAAATCAATTTCCGTAGGCTCTCCATTGGGTAGGTATGCAAGGGATATGATTGGGAGAGGGATCATTTGGTCCGTAGACTCATTGACAGTGGGTGGTGGACAATGCATGGGACGGTCTGTCGGGGACTCTAATGCAAGCGTGCCCATGGTCTAGACTCGTAGAGACAAGTCTAAAACTTACTCTGATACCAAATTGATGTGACACGACCCCTCAGACCTTGATTCGCAAGCAACCGAACCGAACGGCGGACTCACACAAGCGGGTTCACCCGCGTCGCGCACACCCGGGTCTGTAAGGCGGACCGGCGATGGGGATGTGGGTCTGAGGTGGGACATTGCTGCTCCAAAGATATGGCAAGGTAAGAGAGGAGCCCAATGGGCCAGGATTGCCAATTTTGCGGATGGTCGGCACGCCGAGGGCGTGGGATGTAGAGGCTCTCTCACAACTCGCTCCGCGGTGGCACTCAATTAGATGGCAATTTGAGATCGGGCACTCGCTTCACCGCCGACGGGCAACTAGAAATGATACTAAGATAAGAAATAGTAAAACCAGCAGAGGAAGTGACCCGAAACTCACCTTATCGGTCTGAAGACACCGATCCTGACCGGAGACGAGGGCGAGCGGGGAAGCGTGGGCTACCCGCACGCCGCGCCAATGACGCTTCGGTCGATAACCTACTAGTACAATCACTACGCCCTCGTAGAGGGGGTGGACTAGGGGTAGGGATAATCCAATTACAATAAAAACTACCTCCACGTAGGGAGGGGCGGTCAGCCGGCCAGGCGGGATAGGGAGGAAAGCTAAGGAAGAAGCCGATTGGTCCCTTCACCGGTTCTGTCCGCTTCTGTGACTGCCTGATAGGTACTCGCTGTTGACGCCGCCACGGACTCTCCCGGACTTGGAAGTTGCTGAAACTAGCGCAAAAACTTCACTGATTAGCCCGGGATGACTCCCGAATTTTGGTAGAATTTCACGGCAAAGCCGCTGGCCGGGGTGGGTGCTTGAAATGTACTGCTCTGTTATGGCTCGGACTGGTTCTAGAGTACTGCAGCAAGAAGATGAACTCGTCACGAACACTCCCGAGATCCGAATGATACGGGACCAGCACGGACGTAAGCGTGGCCAACTCTTCTTCGATCAGCAACCAAGAAGGGCCCCGGGGGAGGTCGGAGTCGCGATAAAGAGCCCAAAGAGTGGGGGGTGTCGGGGCTGGCTTTGACTGGACTGACCTGTGTACCCGAGGGAGAATAATTAGAACAGAGGGTTCCGAACTCCAAACGAGGCGCCGTTTACTCTGCTGGACAGGGGACTGGTAGAAGCTTGTCCCGGTCAAACGGAGAACCGAGGGGAGCAAGGATGTGGGCGCACGAGCATCTGCACTGAGGCTCTGGTCTCTGCTCGATGCCAGCTGTGCGGTCGGACGAGAATGAACCTCCCGGACGGCTCCAAACTCGGATTGAGGCGGGATCACCTCGCCTGCAAAGCTGACTGGAGGGCTTTCCAAAAATATATGATACGCCTCCAGAAGATGGGCGGTGAAGACGTGGCTGCCTCTGAAACTTGACCCTTGACTGCTGCCTGCGAACTGAAATGAACTGGGTGGTGATAGGTGATGGGAAATGGGGTAGATGGGATGGGAGATGGGGTGGATGGGTGTGGGGGCGACCCCGGACTGTGTAGGGGGTCTGGTAGAGGGTGATCCAAGGTGTGGGAGGGGCAGAATGGGACTGGAAGATGGTCTAGCAGGTGGAGGAAGGGGGAGCTGCGAATTTAGGTTGGGAAGGAGAGAGGGAAGGAGAGATCTCTCCCAAGGTTGGAATGTGACTTAATGGGGGTTGTTAATGGGGGTCTTGGGGATGGGAAGGGGTGTGTTGGGAGATGGAAGGTGTGTTGGGAAAGGGAAGGGGTGGCTTGGGAAAATGAATGGTTGCTTGGGGAAGAGGAAGGGTTGCTTGGGAGAATGGAGAGGTGCCTAGGAGAAGGGGATTCCACCTTGGAGTTGGAGGGGATTTGAATGAGTGTATGGGGAAGGGGGAGGGTCTTAATGAGAGGTGAATGGGGAGGAGAGAGAGAGAATTTCGAAATTGGGGGTGGGGAGGAGAGAGAATGGGGTTCGCCCCCTTTGGGGAGAGAGAGAGAGAGAGAGAGAAAGAGGGAGGGAGCTTCTCACACCAAGGAAGAAAATTATCTGGGAATTCAAAATTTTCTTTCAATAATTCATTAGTTCCAAATGGTGGGAGTGGGGTCCTATTTATAGGATTCCCACAATTTAACCTAAGCCCCTGACTTTTGGACTACTAACAAGAAATCAATGGGTGGGTCGCCCCTGGGCCTAGCCCATTTAATTGGGCCCAATAACCATACTAGGCAACCTATTGACACTTGACTAGGTAAATAACTCTTATACCTAGGTACTGGACTCAAATATAAGGAAACTTACATGATAAGAAAATGAGAATTACATCATATGACTCGAAATAAAGTGGCGAATAAGATGAAGCATAGCTAGCGAGCATCGGGATCCTCGAACAATTGAGATTGCTAGTGATGTCCCCATCACAGACCCTGATCCACCATGGAATCCGGAGAGGAACTTGAAGAAAGGAGCTCCCAGGACCCTGAGGACTCCGGAGGAAGAAGAAGCTGTCAGGACTGCCTTCGCAGTTATCTCCGCCAACTCTGCGAACGCCGCTGCAAGTCTCCGCTCTTCCATCGTGTCCTCACGGCGCATCAAAGAGCCCCAGCAACAAGCACGAAGGAGAGCAAAAACCCTAAAGCGGAGGGAGTCTGGAACGGCAACAAGCGTACAACGCCTACATTCCCACCCGGAAGGCGGCGCGTCGTTCCGACCTCCAAGAAAAAGGGGCCCCTTCATTTCAAATCCGTCAGGATTATCATTATTACGGGCCCACGTGACCACGGCACGTGGCTTCTTAACACCGCCAGATCTCCACCCGCACGAGCCACGCTGGTCCAAAACCCTAACAACTACTCTTCCGAGCCTACCAAGGCTCAGGAGTAGGAGGGGGACAAGTAGAGAGGGAGATTTCTGTATCTGTAATGCCTCGGGTTTTCGGATCCTTCTTCTCGGGTCCCGGATCTGGTTTCTTGGAGTATTTGACTCCGTTGTGTCCGAATTTCATTTCGGACATCTTTCGTGTTCGGATCGACGCGATCCGGAGTCGTTTCGGAGGCCGGAAGAGCTCCGCGGCTTTTCCGCGTGTGTTTTCCGATTTCCGGTGTGTGTTTCGGAAATTCCTTCGGAACCTCGTTGCGGGTGAACTGGGCCGTTCACCTGGGCGCGAGTGGTACCGTTGTGATCAGCCCGTCGCGAGGTTCGAGGAGGTGTATTTTTTAATATTTTTTTTTGAATTTTCCCGATTTTTCAAATTTTCCTATATAAACCCCCCACCCTCTCTCTTCCTCTCATTTCTCACTCTCACCCTCTCTCTCTTCTCCCACTCTCTCCTCTCACTCTCTCCTCTCCGGCGGCCGACGGACCAAGGCGGGGGTGAGGCGGGGCGATGCGGGCGAGGAGGACGGCGAGGATGGGTCGAGGATCGAGGCTCGAGGGCGCGGTGAAGCAGGTTCGCGGGCGTGGAGGCACCGGCGGGTTTTGGAGGCGTTTCTTCGTGGATCGACGTCCACGGTGCGCGAAATCTTCGGTGGAGGTAGGGAGATGGACCCCCAGCTCGTGCACTTCCTTTCCCGCGAGTTTCGTAGGCCGTGGTGAGCCGAGCGGGTGGAATCGGGGTTTTTTGGGCAAAACCCATGTTTTAGGGCTTGTGGGCCGATCTCTCGTTTTACGGCGTTTTTGGCCGATCCAGGGGTTTAGATGCATGCCTAGGGGCTTGGGGATGGATTCCCCTTTGTTTCCCCATCACCCGGGGGTGATCGGGGCGTGGATCGGTGTTTTGGATGGTTTCCCGCCGTAACGTTCTCGGGAGGGTGTGACGGTCACTCCAGTGACCGTTACATGCGTGTAACGCGCCTGGGCAGGGGCGTTACATTCCCTTGGCTTTTGGCTTTGGCGTTCGTGGGTGTGACGGTCCCACGATAGACCGCCACAGCCGTGTGACGCGCCTGGGTGGGTGCGTCACATCCCCTGTTACCCAGCTGAGGGCTGGGGGTGTAACGGCCCCCGACGGACCGTTACATGCATGTAACGCCCCGGGGTTGGCCGTCAGGGGCGTTTCAACCGTTGTCGTCTTGACCCTTGGGGGTCAGCGCGTGTAACGCGCCAGGGCGGGCGCGTTACATTCGTGTAACGCGCTGGGGCAGGCGCGTTACATCCCGTTTTCACGTTGGGAGCGTGAGGCCCGTGTAACGCGCCAGGGCGGGCGCGTTACATCCGTGTAACGCGATGGGGCAGGCGCGTTACATTTGTGTAACGCGCTGGGCCAGGCGCGTTACATTATGCGTCCTTTGGGCCGTGTAACGGCCTGCGTTAGGCCGCCAGGTGGATGTGATGGTCCCGCCTAGACCGTTACAGCCCTGTGACGGTCTAGGGCTAGACCGTCAAGCGTTGTGTTGCACCGAGGCTGTGTTCTCCGCCTTGTTCCGCGATGTGTGGGTCCCCGGTCGACCCGGTTGGGACCCAGTGGTCGACTTGCGGTCTCGTGAGTGTCCCAGACACCCCTGGGATTATGTGTCCGTGTTTTGAGGGTGTCGGGAGGACCGTGTTACCTCGTTTAGCGTGCCCGTGGGTTGAGAGTCCGGGTGACTTCTCGCGTGTCGGGCTTTCGTGTTACGTTAGACGAGTCACCGTGCTCGGTGGGTGTGCGGTGGGGTCTCCCCCGCATGCCGTTAGTTTTCCTGGAAGATGATTCCCGAGTGGGCCATGTGGTTGGCCTTGGACTGTGAGTCCAGTTACCGGCGTGGCAGCTTGTGCGTTGCCCTGGGAATCATGCTTCTGTGCTTTCCGCGTGGGCCATGCGTGTGGCCTTGGACTGCGAGTCCAGTTGCCCAGCCTGGGGCTGGAGGGTTCCCGCCTTTCCCTGAGAGTGGGATTTGGTGCGGCGGCCTGTGAGCTGCCTTGGGAACCGTGTTTCGGCGTTTCTGCGTGGCCGAGCGTGCGGCCCGTGGACTGTGAGTCCTGTTTCTTCTCCGACTGTGGTCACCGTGCGACGGGGCCGGTACGTGGGGTGGTCCCCGTACGTCGTCGGATGCGGACGTTGTTTTCCGTTGACTTGAGAGTCTACTCCTTCAGTGACCCTCCACTAGTCGTAGCCTACCAGTACGCGGTACCGGTCGCACCAGGGAGTGGTGTACGGGCTTACCCTTAGAGGCGGTTTGTGGACCGGTTGCCGTCGGGCCCCACGTCTTGCAGCCAGAGTCCGGCTGAGGGGAAAACCGGTCAGAGGGCCAGACCAGGGACGCACGGTCTGTGTGTGCACACGTGGTTGGGGGCGGTTGGACCCACGTCGACGGGCGTGACCCCAGCTAGTCACTTGTTTGTGGTTACTTGTTCGGTGTTCGTGCCTTTGGTAGGCGCTACCACGTCAGGCAGTTCACCTGCGGCGCGGTGTAAGACGTCAGGGGACGCTACCGACTGTGCTTCTAGTGGGAGGTACTCCTGTCGAGTTGGGAGTGACAGACTGTCAGTTTCCGTGACTTCGACCTTCGGGTTTTCGGTCGTGTCGACCGTTGTGTTTCGGTTGTTTCGCCGTGGCGCGTGTGTTGGTTTTCTGCGCCGTGGGACTAGTGCTAGTGGCTCTACCGAGGTTGCGTCTTGTTGTGCGGTACCCGCGATCGGATGGTCGGGGTTGCACCTTGGACAGCGTGTCCAGGTAGGCTGTGTCCGGGGGACAGGCCTCTACGGCGTGGTTGTCGTGTGTTTTTACTTCGGTAAGCGGTACTAGTGTAGTTCGGTAGCCTCGACTGCGAGATCGGGGTGTGTTTTTGGTACAGTAGGAGTAGTTGTAGTGTCGTGTTTCGATCGGCCACCGGGTTCACTGTTCCTACTGTTGCGGTTGCTCTTGTAGCCTTCCTTTCCGCTACCGCCGTTGTTTCCGGTTGGGGTTCCGCGGGATCCCTGCTGAGTCTCTGTTTGGAGACTCATTCCCTGCTTTTCAGGTGTGGCGGTTCTTCCTCGAGGTTCGAGGGTGCGGAGCGGAGGTTCTCAGTTGCCAGCTTGCCGGGCCGAGTGTTCACTTGGCATGTGGTACGCTTTACTGCTTTAGACTGTACTTTCTGTTGGACTGGACTCTGTTGTAGCTGTAGTTGTTCTTTCTTTCAGCTTGTTGTTGTTGGTTGTCCTGCTTTATTTCCTATTTCTTTGTGCCTCCACACTCCTTTTAGCCCTTCCGAGCCCTCCCGGCTCGTGGGCGGCGGTGCGAGTCTCGGGTTATCGGGCCTTCCCGGTAATCGGATTCTCGGGTCGTTACAGCTGGTATCAGAGCGGTGGTTGTGGGCGTACATAGGAATTCGAGATATTGCAGTGATCAGAGTCCATAAGGTCCAGTACAGTCGGCAGCTGGCTTAGGGTTTTGTGTTCGCTTTCCGCCTAGTTTCTCGCTTGAGAGCTTGAGTGCGCTGTGCGGCGCTGTGAAGGTGGTTGCTGTCCGCGGCTTTCGTGCCAGCATGGGGTCTAAGGATTGAGGTTGAGAGCCTTCTCCCTCATCGGTGGTGGCCCTGGTTGTGCTGCGTTGGGCAGAGGTTGCCGGCAGGTGCGTTGCTGCGGTGCTGCGTTCGAGGAACCTGCGGCGTGGTCAGGTGGCTGGAGAGGATTTTTCGTGGTTAAGTGGCCGTGAGTGTGCTCTGAGGGAGCTGATGTCGGTTTTGGCCACTCCAGCTTGAGGTTTATCCAGCCCCTGAGGTGTTCTGGTCGTGGTTTAAGGTGGCAGAGCGGGTGTTCTGATCGAGAAGTGTGCTCGGGTGAGCGGAGGATCTTCTCGGTGAGCTGCTGTTTCGTCGAGCCTGATGTCCTTGTCGTGCTCTGTGGCGTCAGAAATGACGTGTCGGTCCCGGTTGTTTTGTGGATTTCGAGGCAAGATTGGGCTGTGGTGTCCCAGTAAGTCTTGCTCCTGCGCTCTTGTGTGCGAATGGGTTGTGTTCGCCCTGGAGTTGGCTTGAGATGTGAAGGCTCCACGGCGAGTTCGGGACTCGAGGATGAGCGTCGGCGATTGTCGATTATGGCTCGTGTTGCGGCTCTTGGCGTGGTGTGTTGCAGTTCGAGGAATTGCAGCAGTGGTGCATCGAGAGATGCTGTGATTGTGGTCCGACGTGACACTCGTCGAGTGTGTCGGAGGCGCTGACCTGATGGAAGCGATGGCTTTCCTTGGTGCTGGATGGTGCTGTTTCCAGCATGCGCGAGGTTCGAGGTCAGGTCGAGCGTGGAGTTCTTCCGTTGGTCGGAAGTGCGTTTGGTCTCCCCTTTGGTTGGAGAGATTGTGTTGGGCTAAGGTTCGTCGTCTTGCATTGGGTGCCCGGATTGGTTGGCCTTGTGTGCCATGAAGTCCGTGCGAGACGTGCTCCTTGTCTTGGCAAGGCGGTTGCCTGTGAGAAGTCGTGCCCATTCCCTTGTCGTGTGAGGGTACTGGCGCTGTTCCGGAAGGACGAGTGCTGGTTGGGCGGTGTTCGCTTTCTCGGCTCTGCGCGCGGATCAGAGTGCGCAGCGGAAGCGTGGTGGGCTTGTGACCCATTGGTTCAGGATCGTAGCGTTGGTTGCTACGGGCGGATTCCTGAGTTTGCGTTGAGCATTGGAGGATTGGTTCCTCGGTGTGAAACGTGTTGTTGCCGTGCCGTTGCTCGAGGTATTATGATTCTTGGCACTGGCAGGATGGAGTGTTGGGGAATGTGCTGGCTAGTGCGCTGCATGAGTACCCTGTTCCTGTGTTGGAAGCCGTGTCAGGCGTCGGTGTTGGACCCGGATGGAGTTGTTGAGGATGTCGCCTGACGATGGTCGAGGACGTGTTGGTCAAAGTCGGTGGCTTGGTGTCTGACTTGTGTTCCCAGTCGTGTCCTCGGTTGAGATCATGTTTTGAGGAAGTGGTCCCTGGTAGACGATGGGTCCCAGTTGGCGGCTGTGAGTGGCTGGTGAGCCTAACCGTGTGACCGACCATAGCAGCGTCTATTGGTTCTACGGTCTTGTCGGATTGTGACGGTGAGACGTATAATCGATCGGGGACCCAGATTTGGTCGTGGTGTCGGCAACCAGGTCGCCGTGAGCACTGTTCAAGTGGTGTCCCGTGGCTCTGTGGTAAGGGCGGAATCGGGATTGGCAGGTGTCTACTTGGATTGATCGAAGGATTTGATGAGACCAGACGTAAGAGTGACGCCTTTGGGCGGAGGCCTTTTTGTGAGATTGGCGTCGGATTGGTGGTCCTTGATAGGACGTTGGTGTCGCAATGGTTATCCCTGGTTTGGTGACCAGCATGGGATGGTTCCCTGTAAGTCTGAGTCTACGTGAGATGATGACTAAAGACGCCAGGATCTTATCATTTGGTTTCGTCGTACTCCCCGAGAGGGTTGAGTTGGTGCGATGTTCGAGCTCTGATGCGGAGTCCGAGAGGAGTGTAGCTCGAGATGTGGCATTGGTCTGTGTGTGAGTCAGCGGATGGCCTGCTGTGAGTTGGATCGTGCCTGTTGGGCCGGTGGAGGTTTCCTGTTGACGTGCATCTGGCGACCAGTGGATGATCTTTTCACAGACAGAAGATGCTGGTTGTCGGGGCTCGAGCGTGGCGAGAGCCGTGTGCCAGTGAGACCTTTTGGTGGTCGCTTCTGTGGTGTGCCTTTCCGGATGGGATCTGGACTTTGTCGAAGTTTATCCTCTGACAGAGTTGGCACAGTGTTATGTCGGCTTTCGGCTTGCCATGTGTGGAGTGTTTCTTGGTGTTGAGCCGATGATCTGGTTGCGGTCTGCTGAGAGGACTGCTTGAGCTGGTGGAGGCTCTGTATTGGTTGCTCCCTTGAGAGGGTGTGCGACCTGTCAGCCGGTTGTGAAGCTGATGTGCGATTTGTCTGCTGACCATTGGATGGATCAGTAGCTGTTTCTCGTAACGAGGGTTGTGATTCCTCGGTGAGAGAGATTGTGGCTGCGGCGCCATGGTGGATTCTCACGTTGTCTGAGGTGATGCCGGACTGTGTCCCTTGGTATATGCCTGCTCAGTTGGCCAGTGTGCTCGGCGCGCGGAGCGAGGTGCTGTTTGTGATTGTGGGTCTGGCTGTGTCCCTCAGGATTGGTGTTTTCGTGAGAATCGAGGTTTTCTGTGCTGGGGCCCTGACAGCGTTGTCAGTTAGTTCAGTGTTCTTCCCCTGTGACTTTGTGCTAGGTCCTGAATTTCGAGGATGAAATTCCTTTAAGGGGGGAGGGCTGTAATGCCCCGGGTTTTTCGGATCCTTCTTCTCGGGTCCCGGATCTGGTTTCTTGGAGTATTCGACTCCGTTGTGTCCGGAATTTCGTTTCGGACATCTTTCGTGTTCGGATCGGCGCGATCCGGAGTCGTTTCGGAGGCCGGAAGAGCTCCGCGGCTTTTCCGCGTGTGTTTTCCGATTCCCGGTGTGTGTTTCGGAAATTCCTTCGGAACCTCGTTGCGGGTGAACCGGGCCGTTCACCTGGGCGCGAGTGGTACCGTTGTGATCAGCGCGTCGCGAGGTTCGAGGAGGTGTATTTTTCTATTTTTTGGAATTTTCTCGATTTTTTGGATTTTCCTATATAAACCCCCCACCCTCTCTCTTCCTCTCATTTCTCACTCTCACCCTCTCTCTCTTCTCCCACTCTCTCCTCTCACTCTCTCCTCTCCGGCGGCCGACGAACCGAGGCGGGGCGATGCGGGCGAGGAGGACGGCGAGGATGGGTCGAGGCTCGAGGCTCGAGGGCGCGGTGAAGCCGGTTCGCGACCGTGGAGGCACCGGCGGGGTTTTGGAGGCGTTTCTTCGTGGATCGGCGTCCACGGTGCGCGAAATCTTCGGTGGAGGTAGGGAGATGGACCCCCAGCTCGTGCACTTCCTTTCCCGCGAGTTTCGTAGGCCGTGGTGAGCCGAGCGGGTGGAATGGGGGGTTTTTTGGGCAAAACCCATGTTTTAGGGCTTGTGGGCCGATCTCTCGTTTTACGGCGTTTTTGGCCGATCCAGGGGTTTAGATGCATGCCTAGGGGCTTGGGGATGGATTCCCCTTTGTTTCCCCATCACCCGGGGGTGATCGGGGCGTGGATCGGTGTTTTGGATGGTTTCCCGCCGTAACGTTCTCGGGAGGGTGTGACGGTCACTCCAGTGACCGTTACATGCGTGTAACGCGCCTGGCAGGGGCGTTACATTCCCTTTGCTTTTGGCTTTGGCGTTCGTGGGTGTGACGGTCCCACGATAGACCGCCACAGCCGTGTGACGCGCCTGGGTGGGTGCGTCACATCCCCTGTTACCCAGCTGAGGGCTGGGGTTGTAACGGCCCCCGACGGACCGTTACATGCGTGTAACGCGCCCGGGGTGGGCCGTCAGGGGCGTTTCAACCGTTGTCTTCCTGACCGTTGGGGGTCAGCGCGTGTAACGCGCCAGGGCGGGCGCGTTACATTCGTGTAACGCGCTGGGCGGGCGCGTTACATTCTGCGTTCCTTTGAGCCGTGTAACGGCCTGCGTTAGGCCGCCAGGTGGATGTGACGGTCCCGCCTAGACCGTTACAGCCCTGTGACGGTCTAGGGCTAGACCGTCAGCGTTGTGTTGCACCGAGGTGAGTTTTTGTGTTCTCCGCCTTGTTCCGCGATGTGTGGGTCCCCGGTCGACCCGGTTGGGACCCAGTGGTCGACTTGCGGTCTCGTGAGTGTCCAGACACCCATGGGATTCTGTGTCCGTGTTTTGAGGGTGTCTGGAGGACCGTGTTACCTCGTTTAGCGTGCCCGTGGGTTTGAGAGTCCGGGTGACTTCTCGCGTGTCGGGCTTTCGTGTTACGTTAGACGAGTCACCGCGTGTCGGTGGGTGTGCGGTGGGGTCTCCCCCGCATGCCGTTAGTTTTCCTGGAAGATGATTCCCGAGTGGGCCATGTGGTTGGCCTTGGACTGTGAGTCCAGTTACCGGCGTGGCAGCTTGTGCGTTGCCCTGGGAATCATGCTTCTGTGCTTTCCGCGTGGGCCATGCGTGTGGCCTTGGACTGCGAGTCCAGTTGCCCAGCCTGGGGCTGGAGGGTTCCCGCCTTTCCCTGAGAGTGGGATTTGGTGCGGCGGCCTGTGAGCTGCCTTGGGAACCGTGTTTCGGCGTTTCTGCGTGGCCGAGCGTGCGGCCCGTGGACTGTGAGTCCTGTTTCTTCTCCGACTGTGGTCACCGTGCGACGGGGCCGGTACGTGGGGTGGTCCCCGTACGTCGTCGGATGCGGACGTTGTTTTCCGTTGACTTGAGAGTCTACTCCTTCAGTGACCCTCCACTAGTCGTAGCCTACCAGTACGCGGTACCGGTCGCACCAGGGAGTGGTGTACGGGCTTACCCTTAGAGGCGGTTTGTGGACCGGTTGCCGTCGGGCCCCACGTCTTGCAGCCAGAGTCCGGCTGAGGGGAAAACCGGTCAGAGGGCCAGACCAGGGACGCACGGTCTGTGTGTGCACACGTGGTTGGGGGCGGTTGGACCCACGTCGACGGGCGTGACCCCAGCTAGTCACTTGTTTGTGGTTACTTGTTCGGTGTTCGTGCCTTTGGTAGGCGCTACCACGTCAGGCAGTTCACCTGCGGCGCCGTGTAAGACGTCAGGGGACGCTACCGGCTGTGCTTCTAGTGGGAGGTACTCCTGTCGAGTTGGGAGTGACAGACTGTCAGTTTCCGTGACTTCGACCTTCGGGTTTTCGGTCGTGTTGACCGTTGAGTTTCGGTTGTTTCGCCGCGGCGCGTGTGTTGGTTTTCGCGCCGTGGGACTAGTGCTAGTGGCTCTACCGAGGTTGTGTCTTGTTGTGCGATACCCGCGATCGGATGGTCGGGGTTGCACCTTGGACAGCGTGTCCAGGTAGGCTGTGTCCGGGGGACAGGCCTCTACGGCGTGGTTGCCGTGTGTTTTTACTTCGGTAAGCGGTACTAGTGTAGTTCGATACAGTAGCCTCGTATGCGAGATCGGGGTGTGTTTCCGGTACAGTAGGAGTAGTTGTAGTGCCGTGTTTCGACCGGCCACCGGGTTCACTGTTCCTACTGTTGCGGTTGCTCTTGTAGCCTTCCTTTCCGCTACCGCCGTTGTTTCCGGTTGGGGTTCCGTGGGATCCCTGCTGAGTCTCTGTTTGGAGACTCATTCCCTGCTTTTCAGGTGTGGCGGTTCTTCCTCGAGGTTCGAGGGTGCGGAGCGGAGGTTCTCAGTTGCCAGCTTGCCGGGCCGAGTGTTCACTTGACATGTGGTACGTTTTACTGCTTTAGACTGTACTTTCTGTTGGACTGGACTCTGTTGTAGCTGTAGTTGTTCTTTCTTTCAGCTTGTTGTTGTTGGTTGTCCTGCTTTATTTCCTATTTCTTTGTGCCTCCACACTCCTTTTAGCCCTTCCGAGCCCTCCCGGCTCGTGGGCGGCGGTGCGAGTCTCGGGTTATCGGGCCTTCCCGGTAATCGGATTCTCGGGTCGTTACAGTATCCCATTTAAAGAGTGGCCGAACTAGGTCCAGTAAAGACCAAACGGGGCCCAGCTCATCTAAGTGACCGCCCCGCAGGGCCCACTTGGCATATAAGCCCAATAAGATCACTCGGGATCAAGCCCTTCCTCGGCGGCCCTTAGGCTCGGAAGGCCCGAGCGTCGGTCCGGTCGGAGGAAGATCCAAGCCTGACCTATCCCCCTCGCCGGGATAGAGGCTAGCGCCCGCGCCCACTCCGACCGAGCCTCGTCCGAGCTATGCTTATCGCCCGGATTAGGGCTGACACTCTTCATGCTTGGGACGACCGACGATTACTTACCCCCGCTGCCGTTGAGAGCCCTTTATGAGCGGGAGTTCGCAAAGATAAAGGACCCACGAATCCTCGGGGTTATAAAGAGCCCACGATGAGGACGTAAAGAGCCCACGTTAGGGACGTAACTCCTGCCTGAAACTTCTCAGCTTACGGGACTCATAAGGCAAGCACACTATCTAAACCTAGGACTCCCTCCTACGAAAGGTAAGGCCAACACACGCCTAAAACTCCCTGAGCAGGAACCACTTCACCACCTTGGTGTGGAGGGATCTCGTGCATCTCATTCCTCCACCCTTCATAACTTCCATCATTGCTCTACTGACTTAGACATCGGAGGGTTTATCCCAGGGAACCTTCCCTGGGTCCCCTGATCCGTTTTCCTTCCTTACAGTTCACTATTTGGTGATCATCTCTCCAGCTCAGAACTAACGCGAGATCTCGCCTCTTCAATGTGAATTCCAGACGTTAAATAAAAGTTAGAGAAATGTCATCATGTCATGTCATCGTGAATGCTAATGGCGTTCTCTCGCATGGAAAATGCCATGCCATTCTCAATGGGGGCATCCTACCCCATGTGATGTCTAAAGTGACCTGAAAGATTTAAGAATCCAAGTACCTTAGCTGTGGGGGCTGTCAATGGGCTGGTTCAACGATGGTGCAGTGCAGACCCCACTACCGTTCAATGCAGCCCACCGTCTGAAAGGTGCAATTTATAAACATGGGGTCCATGCAAGTTTGATGTCCAGAGGCGATGCTATTTCTCACTACCCGGTGCTCCCTCGACCTCTGTTTGACAGAGAGATATTTCTTGTTCATCTCGGGAATAAAACACGTTTTATTTATTTTTTAATTTAATAGTGTAATAAAGTTAATCTGATTATAACGAAAGATAATCTTTATATATTCCGGTTAAATTAATCTAATAAAATTGATGAAATATTTTATCTCTTTATTTAATTTATTATCTGTCAAAATAAATAAAATAAATTTTAAGATAAATTAACTCAGGAGAGATATATCTCTATTTATCTATCCTCCTATGATAGAGACTCTCAGGACTGCATGTTTGAGAAATGATAAGATTAAATCGAATACCTAATTCGTCTTAACCAAAGCTCAAACAACACATTCGAGCCCTCCCAGGTCAACTGCGTATTGGTCTAAAACACCGTAGAAATGCTTTTTCGATTTGTTGTTCGTTGACATCATCAAAGTAGGTAGATGGTAACCGGCGAATATGCCGTCAAAACAGTTGGGAAATGACGAATGTCCATATTATTAGTTTAATGCACAAGCCCTTGAGTAGGACTATCAATGGTCGGGTCCGACTCGACAGGTTTATGGATCTGATCCGATTTCAGGTCGGGTCGTAAGATTTTTTTCGATCAGTAGATTTTTAGTCAGACCTAAAAACTCAGTCTAACTAAGCCTGTGAGTTGGGCTCGAGTTTTGAGTTCAATCCGCAGGTGAGTCAACTCGTTCTCTTTTTTTATTCACTTCAAATTTTAAAAATTACTTAATTAAAAGTATATTATTTTACTTAATTAAAAAATTAAATTTTTATTCTCACACAAATTATGTAATTAGTATCGAAACTCTAATTAATTTAATAAGATTATAATTATATATATATATATTATTTAAATTATTGAGTCGAGTTAAATTTTAGTGAGATTTTATATTTTTAATAATATCAGATCTAATTCGATTTGACCCGACTAAACATATCTCTAGACTACGTCAAACTCAAATTTTAACATTATCAAGTCAAACACAAATCAAGTTGATCTGGGCGCGTTTGTAAACCCGTTTCACAGTAGATTCTGAGATAAAAATTCCCGACACGTTTTAATTTCATTCAAATGGATAGAGAAATTAAAGACTTTCGTGTAAATATAATTTAAAAAAAAATAGAGAACGAGACACAAAAATGTCTGAGTTCTCCAAATCTATCGAAACAATCTGAAGATTTTGGAATAATTGTGAATCACCCTCTTCTGTATGTTTAATACGGCAGACAGATTTTAATAAAAAAGTGAGAAAGACCCAGTGTCATCAAACGCGGCCTAAATATGAATCAAGTATGGCGCATTGACAGCCCTACCACCGTTGAGATACTCTTTCACGTCACTCCTTGGGAGTGAAACGAGATGGATCATCATTCCTAACCACAGCTGGTCGACGTGACGTGAAGAAGTGTAGCTTAAAGAGGGTACAACTACCGTCACATGGTCTATACGACGGCGGACTTTTCTCTTTTAAACTAATGACCCTGTGCAGCATCTCGTCAATTACATGCTGATGTTTCACGTGTAACATTGATATATTTTTATTTTTAAATGATTTTTATGTCAAATTATTTTGATATATCGATTATGTTATTAAATGATGTGCCAAAAATTTATGTAAACAATGATTCACTTATAAATAATAAAAATAAGATATTTTTAATATTTATAAAATTATAATATTATTTTTACGTGATTTTTATATCACATTATCCGACGACGTGATCACATATTAAATTAATTCAAAATGATAGTTATTTAAAAAAATTAAAAATAAATATTATATATATAACATCTCGAGTGTAATTATCAGGGATATTACACAAAACATTACATTTTATCACGTAGGTAACCATGTCTGTATGCCTCAACGTGTCATGCGGAAAGTAAACAGCAAATCTGCCCAGCTTTTCCACTGAAGCATTACGTACATAAAACAACTGAATCACTTACACGTGAAATTAAAGGGATAAACAAGCCATAACTAATCCTATGAGAAAGACTAATAAGTGAAAACAACCTTATAAGTTATTCAACATGGATTTCTTACGTCATTCCCACACCTCCCCTCCTTTACAAGGTGTCAGGACACGATATGTTTCATTGCAAACGTGGACAAAAAAAATGTAATCCGGTGGATTGTGCCCAAACTGTTTTCATGGCCGAGGACGGACCAGCTGTCAGCCAATGTGACGGTGCCGTGTCACTCCCGAGTTATGGTGCTATTAAATGGGATTCTCTTTCTCCTTCACAACATTGTGCTCGAATTTATCTGCTCCATAACACATAAAAGAAGATTATTATTTGGGGTGATGAACAATGCATATACATATATACTTCGTGTGTACGTATAGAATGCTATATATTTTTAAAGTGAAGAGTATATTTGAAAAGACGAGATCTCGTGCGAAGTCGCAGATCGTCAGATGTAGGGCTATCGTGAGACGTAGTCACCTCAGAACAGAGTTCTACGAAATGAGAGAAAGCGATCAGGGGCCCGAGGTTGTGATCTCGAGAAAAATCTCCGATGTTTAAGTTTGCAAACGGTACGAGCAAGGTGCGAAGAGGAGGTTAGGGAGGTGTAGGGCATGAGACCGCTCTTCACTATTTGAAGTGACTAGAAATTGACTTATCTTTCTAGAGGGTTCCATGGCTTTATATAACTGGCGGCTCCCTTTCTTGAATAGAGGAAGTGTGAGAGTTGGGGGGGGGGAGGGTTACGTCCTTAATTAGAACTCTCACCGTTCAGGGACTCATGCCCTCCCCCTATCATCTTAACCTTCCTACTCTCTAAAGATAGCGTAGCATCCGCTGGGATAATGAGGGATAAGTCTCCAGTCGCGAGGAATTCGCCCTGGCTTATTGGAGAGTCTCCATGATGGGCTGATCCATAGAAGATAAGGGATATCTCCTGCCAATGTAAGGAGTCTGAGGCTGGGGCACCCCCTTGAGGAGCATTCATCCACCTTCTGATAGCTCGATCCAATCGCCAGCTAGGCTTTTCCCAGCTTTGGGAGGCCTTCGATTGGGTGACCGAGCCAAGGCTCGGTGGGCTATGTCGGTCCGCTTTATCGAGATCTCGTAGTAACTGAGTCCTGCTAGGGTTGTCACTTATTGGGCTGTGCAGACATTGATGGGCCATTGGGTCGTGTAAATATTGGGTCGCAAATTCTCCCCTCTCCACTTGCCCCCTACTCCCGAGCCAAAAATGGGCTCTGTGAGTAGAGAATATACATCGAGATTTTCGACAAGGGCGGGATTTGGCCATCATGAGTTGTCCCTATTTTGGTTCTCGGGTCCATTAATGTGGTTTTCCTAGTGCATGGTGTAGACACTCTAAATTTGACGCTATGTTGAGTAAATTTCATGTTACAATATAATACCCCAAGTGGATTTCATCACTGGTTTAATAAATAGGGTTTTCTCATTTTTTTATGATTTTTCGAGAATTCGCGACTGACCCATGGTCGTTTATTTGTAAAACACGCCCCTGGGCCTGTCGCCTATTAGTAAATGACGCCTGGATCCAAGGCGTGTTACTCAAACCTTACGAAACTGATTGAAAATCAATTTTTGAAAGTAGTGCCCTTTCTTAGGACGCTGATTGAGAAAAGCGCCTGTCTATTGGACGCTTGTCATTGTTTTAAATATGAAAAGTTTGAATTTTTAAACCTAATAGGCGGCTGACCCTTGGGCGCTGTTTGAGAATAGCGGCCGTGACCCGGTCGTGATTTCTATTTCGTGTCTGAATTGCATTATACCTTCCAAGATTGAGTATTGCCATTATTTAACACCTTATTCATCTTTGGAAGGGGCTCTCTGGCCTTCCTCCCTTTGATCTCCCCACAACCACTATAAATACCCCTCATATGCCCCTTCGCGTGAGAGAGGAGAAGCCTGAGAAAAGCTAAGAGGCACCCTGAAGAATCAACCTGAGAACCCCCACGGTTTTAAGCACATCGTGCCACTTTGTGCTTTGTTTTTTTTGCTCCTAAACGATTGGCATTCAATTGTTCAACCGGTTTTCTCTATCCTGCTTACAGGAGCAGAAGGAGTTCTTTTCTCTTATATTGTTCAATTGCATGCTTTCATTACACACACACATTACTCATCTTGCTAGCTTCATATTAATCACTTAGATAGCTCTTTGTATTCATATTCTCCACCCTACACTCCTCCTAGGGGTTTAAAAACCCACCAAAAGGTGTGTTCATACACAATTTCACAACATTTTACACACTAAGAATTTGATACTACACTTGGCTAATCTGGTTTACTTTTCTCGGTTTGTGCTTTCTTTTTAAGGTAATCAAAGTAAAGACCCACTTCATCGGCCGGCCGATTGAAGGAGGAAGAAAAGAACCTAATCTCTCCCGCTTACCAGGTATTTTACGCGATCACATTCTCCTATTTTGAGGGCATCCACACCCTCTGACGATCACACTCTTTAGGAGTATCACATGCTCCCTTTCCTCTAATTATCATATGAATTGAATTTTTATCTCAAAACATGTCTACGTGACGCGTTCCACAAATTGGCGATCACGGTGGGACACTTATTATTTTTATTTCAGGCGCCAACCTTTGGCGCCCTCGCGTGCCCCTCCCTTTGGCACCCTCGCGTGCCCCTCCTCTTGGCACCCTTGTGTGCCCCTCCCTTTGGTACCCGCGTGTACCCCTCCCCTTGTGCTCCACGTAGCACTCTCCTCTCTTGCACCACGTGCAATTAACCATCTGATTAGCCATTTTGGGAACCACCTATAGCATGTTTTGAGGGAAAAATCAACTTTCTATTTGTTTTATTGATACCGCGACTGCTACGCAGCCGCCGTTTCTTGATACACGCCCAATCCAAGGGCGCTGTTTATTCATTTCTACACATTGTGGGTATTCCATTTGCTATAAATAGCGCCTCTGTTAGAGGCGCCATTTTTGGTCAGCGCCCAACACCAGGGTGCATTTCACCCATTTATCGCTCCCACTGTTTCTGTAAGCCGCGCCTCTACCAAGGGCGCTGTTCACATTGGTAGTGCCTTACCCAAAGGCCCCATTTGCACTGCCACTGCCAGGGGAACGCACTGTTCTTCCCTATTTACCGTGCCCTCAACCCAGGCGCCCTTCACCATTAGCGCGGCTGTCATACAGTCGCGGTTCTGCATATAGCGACCCTGCCCCGGGCCCTATTTAAGTGTGTTTTAGCAGAATCTCCATTTTTGTCTTAATTTGTTTGATTGGCGATTATCTGCACGTTTGGCATTTTGCATATGATTGAGAGACCTTCTCTCTCCTTGCCCATAGGATATCCTTACACTTTCTTGGGAAAGAGACGACCCTCCATTGAGTATGCCGTCTCTTTGGATCGGGAGTTTCTTAACCAAGACCTCCGTAAGTCCTCGCACCAGTAGATTCTCTCACGGACGCTAGGCTGGTTATACCTTTGGAGCACCCAGATGTTAGATACCCCCCTTGCGTTGGTAAGAAGAGAGAGGAAGAACCTAGTTTGACCCGGAGTACTCCCAAATTGAAACTAGGATCCCCCTCGAATCGAGAGTGTAGACACGCCAAAATTGACGTTACTGTGAGTACATCTCATATTGCCTTGTAATGCCCCAATTTGACCTTCAAATTACCTTTGTTTGAGTGATTTTTCTCACTTTTCTTGGATTTCTCCCTTTTTTTCTCTCTTTTCTTTTTTTTCCTATTTTCCTGGATTTTTCTAGATTTTCTGGGCATTTTTCTCTATTTTTATGAATTTTTCAGAAATAACGACTTGAAGAGGGGCGTCATTTTATTTTAAGAAAATTAAAAGAAAATAAAAGAAAATTGACGACACATGCATCAGGCGTCCATTCTTTCAAATTCCCATTTTTCTGGATTTTTCTGAAGCTTTTTCAGAATTTTTGAAATTAACGACCTATCATAGGACGTTATCTTGATTATCAATAAAATTAAAAATTGAATTAACGACATATAGGAAGGGCGTCACTTTCATTTGAATTTATTATTATTATTTTTAAACCCTCTTCCAGAGGTGATTTGGTGGCCTTCCGGGTGTCAGAAAAATACGCAAAAATAGTCATTGGAATCAGCACATTGAGATGCACCTCCACCTAAAAGATGGGTAAATAATATTGAGAAATGAAAAATAGCTATATTTTGAATATATTGAATTGACGCCCTTATCTAAGTCGTGTTTCACCTTGTTTCCTGCTCGAACGCAGCTTCCCGTAAGAGTTCCCTGCCCTGTTTGATCAATTTGTTGATTAAGGGAACTTGAGTCCTTGCCGTAATGGACTATTTCCTATTCTTATCCTTCCAATTTAAGATTTGAATCCTTTAAATAGAGCTTCTGCTGCTCTGTTGAAGGGGCCCTTTTTCCGATCTTCTTCTTCTTCGTTTTCTTCTTTTGAGTCTTTTTTTTACGCAGGTACCGCTGCTGCTGCTGCTGCCTGGCTAAGGAGGAAGGCTCCTGTGTGTTTAATGCTTCCACCTCTTAGAGTCTTTCTCACTATCGAGTACTAAAGCCAAAAGGAGCCAAAGAGCAGATTTTTCTATCTCCTTTCTCTTTTGTTTTGTTTTATTGCTTAGTTCACATACGCATGCATCATTCCATCCTTCTACTGTTCATCCTATATTCTCAACTACGTTGAGATTCCTTCACAGTGCAACTCTTGCACTCTTCCTATTCTTTTTGCATCATTCACCATATCACTCCCATACCCTTTTGCATAGGGGTTTAAGGGCTAACACCCATAAGGTGTGTTCTAATCCATAGTTTTCATGTTTATATTTATATTGTGGGTTTGATACTACACCTTGGTTCTAATTCCACTTTATTGGTGTTGTCTTTGATTCTTTTGCAAGGGTAATCAAGCTATAAGAAGAACTCTCTTCATCGGCCGGCCGATTGGAAGAGAAGGAAGCACTCACATCACCCGCATTTTATGGTATTTTCGCGATCCCTCCTCCTTTACATTATTGTTTATATTCTTTGAGGCCCTCGCGTCTCTGGCGATCACATTTCCTATTCGCACCTCGTGCTATTTCATGCTTACATATTCATTATTTTTATTTATTGTTTAAGTGGATTTTCTTTAAATAGAATCTACAAATTGGCGATCACGATGGGACACCTTGTGTTCTTCTTTTTATTACCCTTTCCCTTGGGCACCCACGTGTGCCATCTCCCTTTTTGCACCCACGGTGCGCCTCCCTTTGTGCTCCACGTAGCACCCTCCCCACTTGTGATTGGCTCGTTTGTTAGATTTTTTTTTTAGAAATTCCATTTATCCTCTTAAAAATAAAAATTGATGAGCATGTTATCGTTTTATTGATTGCCATGTGATTGTGAATGTATTGCTGTTTGATATTTCTGGCCGCTGGAGGGGTTCTGGGACAGAAGGAATTAACGCCCCACACAGAGGCACGTTTTCATTTAACGCCTCCACCCAGGGCATCTTTTTCATGTATAACGCCTGCTGAGAAGGCGTCTTTTATCATAGCCCTGCTTGTCTGTGAATTCACGCCCTTCCCAAGGGCGTCTGTTTATTGCGTAACGCCTCACACTAAGGCGTTTCTTTACTTGGCCGTGCGTACCCCTGAGAGTTGACGCCCTCACCTAGAGGCGTTTCTTTCATTTGTAGCGCCTCACATCAAGGCGCGTTTTTACCCTGCCTGTGGGCCCCCCACAGTGATTTGCGACCGTGACACGGTCGTCTCTTTTGTTGATAGCGACCTTCCTCAGGTCGTCTTCTTCCTGTGTCTTTATTTTATCACTGTGATTTGCTCATATCTGCTGCATTCATTCATTTTTCATTGGTTTGGGAGACCTCCTCTCCTCACATTTCTAGGAGCCACACACCCTCCTGGGGAAGGAACGACCCTCCATTGAGTATTCCGTCTCTTTGGATTGGAAATTCCTAAACCAAGCCTCCGTAAGTCCCCGCACCCGTGGATTCCCTCACGGACGCCGGGCAGGTTGTACCCTTTGAAGTCCCGGGTTTAGTTGGCCTATACACGGTGAGAGAGGGTTCCTAGTTGGCATCGAAGTGAATCATATTGTAACTAGGATCCTCCCTTGTGTGAATCATTCCAAACTTTGTTAAAATTCATTAATTCACCGAGGTTCAAACAAATTAAGCTCAAACGTAACCATTCCAACTTGTGTGCTTTTTTGCATATTATTTTGAACGTTGATTGCATAATGGCTTACCATGATAAGAGAACCAACATGTTTAATTAAATTCATGAGGATGCACAACCATGCACATCTTATAATCCTCAATTTCAACAGGTTCATCATCGTCCTCAACATATCTCCAAGGGACCACGTCCTTATTCTTATGGTGTTGCCCGACCCATGGGCAATGTCCAATCTCAAGGTCCCCCGCCTCAATTTCGAGCCACTACTCCTTCGGGACCGTCTCCTCCCAATGATGAGAAGGTCTCCCAGATCTTGCATGCATTAGATCATCTCACCCCTCAACAAATCCAACCCCTTAAGGCCGTTGTTGAGGGTGCATCTCATTCATCGCATTCTTCCAATCCCATACATGTGGCCCATCACCCACCTCCCTCTTCTATTCACAATCCTATTCGGGTGGCCCATCACCCATCTCCTTCATCCACACATACTCCTCCTCGGGTGGTCCGACACCCGCCTCCTTCTATTCCTCCTCCACCACGGCCCCGAGGCCCATTTATTTCTTGCAATCCGGCCCATCCGGGTTCTTCTACGGGTCGGCCCATTAATTCCCCTCTACGGCATTTTTATGCCACCCCTCCTTCAAGGCCTTGCCAACCCTCTATTGCTCGGGTCACACCCCTCCAACAAACTCTTCTTGACAAAGTCACTTTGATGGAGGAACAATTAAAGAGGGTTATGAGCCCACGGCCCGCTCTTTCTACTCCAATCAATCCCCTTCATGCGGCTCTGAATGATATTACAAAAATGGAGAAAGAATGGAAGGATAGGAGGGATGACTATGGCATCGGCGTTTCAAGCAAGCAAGAACCGGCAATTGAAGAATTCGAGGCAACATACGATGAAGCTTTGCAGGCACCCCTTCCGAGTTTCCTTCGCTTCCCTCTCCCTCCACTATCATTCGATGAACCCCCTGCTCAGAACGAAGCCACCGTCCCTAATCCAACCCCTATTTCCGAGACCTCTTGGTGTTACGATGATGGGTCGATATTCCAATCACCCACGCCGGCACACCATGAGTCTTATCCCACTCTTAACACCGCTCGCCCCGTTCGGCATTTTTCCCGCACCAAACCTCCACCAGTTATGTTAACCTTTACAACACCAGCCTCCCCCGAGCCTTCTACTAAACCTCCACCCATTAAGCCATTAGCCTCTACACCATCGGCCTCCACCGAGTCTACCATCGAACCTTCCCCAATTAACCTCCCGTTACCGCCACCTCGGCCCTCCATTACACCTGTAACCCCAAACCTAGCCATACCTATTCCACCACTTAACCCTTCACCCTTACCCACGGTTAATCCTGAGCAGGATCCACCCCTTTTTGCACTCGAGTCAACCCCGACTGCTTCCGAGCAAAGGGAGAAGCTCGACGTGTTTGAACCTCCACTTCCACTCATCCTGTCTCCAACACTTTCCATTACACCATCACCATCCACTGAGCCTTCCGCCTCCGCTTCACCTTCCTCTACTACTCAGAATGGGGGGCTTTCATCAAGCACTTGTGCCGAAGATGATCAGGAGCCGGGCAAGAAGGATTTGGCCACGACCGAGCTATTCAAGATGCAAGAGTTTATTTGCCGGATGCCAATCGGGTTGTTGTGCCAAGCATGATCAAAGGGTCGAATCCCCGCCGCTGCTCGCCAAGAGAAGAGAATGTCAAGTGTTGATGCCACCCAAGGGCCGGACAAGGCACCCCTTGTTCCCATTTTCCAATCTTGAATCCATTCTTCCATACAAGGGGCGAATGCCTATTCTATTTAACACTCCTTATACGCCACAACCCCAGGGCAACACAATACTTCCTATCCCAACTGTTCAACTCCCTCACACTATCACTTTTCACTCTCCAGGGGAATTGTCATTTACCTTTGAAGTTTCATCATGGGCTTATACTTTATCTATTGGGCCAATTGGCTATACACTTTTACTGCCATGGAAGGGCAGTTACCTTGGTGCTGAAGGGCTTTCCACTATTTTATCCACCTTCTATTCAACTCTATCAACATTCTTGTCTGTCACATTTTCTTCATGGGCCACTCCAAGGGCAAAGAGGAGGATCTCATCCTCTCGCCCTTCATGTTCGTCATATTCTTTGCATCTCATGCATTCTGTTGCATCCATGCATTCATCGCATCCATTCTATTGCATCCACATGCATTTACACTTCTTCTTTCTCGGGTTTCAAAACCTGTATCTTCCCCGCCTTCCGGAATCTCCGGATCCTGCTCTTTGGGCATCGCGCCCCTACACACCCTCAAGTTCGGATCTTATGGGCTTCTTACTGATTCTCCCAGGGCATCGCATCCCTCGGTATCTGCTTCCTCTGGAACCTCCGGATCTTTCACCCCTCTCTTTATCCCTTGGGCATCACGCCCCTTTCCGTCTGCTTCCTCCGGAACCTCCGGATCTTTCTCTTCTCCTTGGGCATCGCGTCCCATGGTGCCTTCCCCCTCTAGAACCGTCGGACTCTCTTTCCTTCCTCCCAGGGCATCGCGTCCTTTCTGATTCTCTTCCTTCGGAACCTCCGGATTCTCCATCTTATTCTCTCTATCTTCTTTCGGGGCATCTCGACCCTTCTGATTCCATTCCTCCGGAACCTCCGGACCCTCCTGATCCTTTTCGTCCACTCTTCCTCGGGCACCGCGTCCCTCGGCATCTTCTTCCTCCGGAACCTCCGGACCATCCATCTTTCTTCCGATTCATCTTTCTACTCTTCCAGGACATCACATCCTTCATTCTCTTCTTCCTTTTTATCATCTTTTTGCATATTTCTTCTCAGGGCACCGCGTCCCTCGATATTTTATCCCTTTGGAGCCTCCTGATTCTTCCCCTCATGATTCTCCTCCACAACCTCCGGACCCACCGGATCCGCCTCTTTCCATCTATCAATTTCTTCTTCTGATTCCTCCTAATCCTGGGTCCGACCCAACTTCTTCCACATCCACTGCCTTGGGCATCTGCCCATTCTCTCACTGCTTTCGAGGCTTTAGTCCTCACTCCTCCTTCTAATTCTCCGCTTCTTCTGTAGACCTTTCATGTGATCAGGGTCTCCACACCTTAGTAAGGGAGTTCTAGCCCTTGCCTCTCTTCCTTTTTTTCCTTATTCGTCTGAGTCTGGTCTTGGCACCACTCCTTCTTGTTAAGCCACTTTCAAACCCTTTGCTTCCAATCCTTTTGATTGCCAAAGAGGACTATCCCACGATGATCAACCTCACCTCTGACGGCTGCTTCTACAAAGGTTGCAAGGTAACATATTGGCATAAGTACTCATTTCATGATATCATTATCTCATTGCTTCACGATGATTTTCAAAATAAAATGCTTCTTAACAAGATTAAGAGTGGTGTTTTAGACCTTCATCTTAGGCTTTTGTTTAATTCAATTATTCTGAAAAGAGTCTTTAGGCTTGCTTTTGCAGCACCTTTGGATAAAAAAATCTCGCGCTGGGGATTCAACATTCTCTCCCCGCTTGTTAAGAGTAACCCTTAGCTGGGCATTCCACACACTTCAGGGCGTCCTTAGCCGGCTCTTTGATAAAACACCGTTGCTATTTTGGCCATGCCATGAGTATATCTGAAAGTCTTTTCTCTTCTTTACTCGGCCGAATGCAGGGGCAAGAGGTTGACGGATGAGATGACCGACGTCGGTACTCCCCAATACGAGAGAAGTCTCAAATAGGGGCAGTCTTGACCCAAAATCAATATGAGTTTTCATATGAGTTTTCATGATATACATCTCGCCAAAAGGGGCTATTATGAAAATCAAGTCAAAATTCGATAAAAGTAATGAATTATGGCATGACAAGAGTGGCAAAGTCCCCGCAGGGAAAACCCTGGTCGTATGCATGTCAAGGGTCTAAAAATCAAAGGCACAAAGCCCCGCGCAACAGACTACCTCTTTGAGGGGAAACACCTTGGAAGGAATTCAAGTCCCGACATCTCCCATCCTGCATAAAGCTTATCCTCAATTATTCTTCTCTTCTCCCTCTAAGACCGAATGTTTCTCGGGTATGGCCTTGGTAGGAGCACCGTTAATCAAGGGCAGTCAGTTATAGGGTGCCCCCCTTCAATGCACGCTCGGCTTTGGATAATTTTAGCGAAAGGGGAAGGAACGAGGACCCCTAGCCAGTGGTTTAAAAACACCCTTTGATGCTGCATTAATAATGTCTAAACTAAAAAAAAAAATCAAAGAAAAAATAAAAAAAACTTGAATATTTCTTAAGTCAAAATCCAAAAAAAATTTGAATATTTTCTAAGCCAAAATCCAAAAAAAAATTGAATATTTCCTGACCAAAATCCAACAAAAATTGAATATTTTCAAAATCCATGAAAAAATTCAAATATTTTTCAAAATCCACATAAAAATTCAAATATTTTCAAAACTCATAAAAATTTGCATATTTCAAAATCCAAAAAAAATTTGCATTGTATTTTTCTGATGGTGCTTTTGCAGGAACAACAACTTTACAAGGACCAAGAGCACGGGATGAGTCCTCTCCATTCATTGCCATCTACCTTTTGATTCTTCCCATGTTCACAATTGATTTGCTACGCATTACTCCGATTATTCATCTCCAAATCTTTTTATCAAATCTTGCTGATCACTCCGCCGATGGGAATTATCAGATCTTGATCATTCAACTCCAAATCTTGATTAGCTAAGTTGTCATCCTCATGACAAACGACAAACAATGATGCTATGCTATCTATGCTTTAATGATGCTATCTATGTTATTCATGCCTTTCATGCTGTGCACACTTGAATGCTATTCATGATAGGATACATACATGCTATTGATGCTTTGATTCATGCTATGCTTGCTATGCTTAAATGCCTTATTCATTGCTTGTTATCTTTTATATCTTGGCTGATGAATCTTTGAGCGCAGGAAGAAGCTCTTAGCCCCACCGACTGGGCATCAACATTCAAGCCCCACGATGCTTGCACCTCATTTCTCAGTTCCCCTATACTTATTGCTTCACCATCCCTCTGTATGCATTCTACTATATGTTACATACGCTACTAGATTATATCAAGGACCTTGTGGCTTTGGTAAATCTGGATTTGAGTTCCCCTTCATCAAAAACAATGATGATTCCAGAGGAGTCTTAGTCACACGGATAGGCCGTTGAGCCGTCCAAGACTGGGGACGATGGTTCCCTTTTGTGAGTTGGTGCGTGGATAAACGGGCTTCGGCTTAGTATCGGCTCGCAGAATGGGTTTCTTGACCCAGTCTTGGCAGTTTAACAATATTATCCTTGATTATCTTATATTTTCGTTTGTTTTAATTTTTCCTTTTAAACCCAGCATGCATTCATATAGGAGTTTGAATAACTTTGGAAAATCATTCTGATAAGCTGATTTGGAGAGTCAAATTGATCTTAATCTTTCCAGATATGAGATATTCATTGCTGATGGAATCCTCAGTTCGTTTTGTCGCTGTTTTGGGTCATTTTCTCGAAAGCTCCTTGTTTGGATTTCTATCATCTTATTTCAATCCTTTTCCCTTGATCCACCTTGGCTGCAGCACGTCCACATTGGCTGGTAACCGCTCCCCAATGGTGAAACCTACAGGTTTGTGACCTGGGTACTTCCACCGCGCTGGAAGTTGATCATTCTCCTTCGTGCCCGCGTGCACACTCCCTCTTTTATCCAAACATCGTTGATTTCATTGAATTTCCCGGGATTGCTTCATCTCGAGCTTTTGATTTCATTCTCATCAAGTGATGTTGATTGCGTGTCTCATCACACCTTGGCATCTACTTTTCAGTTTGCTCTGCTCCCTTGCAAAGCAGACGCTAAGGCGGGGCAGCTGTAGACACGCCAAAATTGACGTTACTGTGAGTACATCTCATATTACCTTGTAATGCCCTAATTTGACCCTCAAATTAACTTTGTTTGAGTGGTTTTTCTCACTTTTTTTAGATTTCTCTATTTTTCCTCCCTTTTCTTATTTTTTCCTATTTTTTTGGATTTTCTGGATATTTTTCTCTATTTTTATGAATTTTCTAGAATTAACGACTTGACGTGGGGCATCTTTTAAATAGCGGCTTAGCCTTGGGCGTTTCTTGAAAAATTTACGCCACTTCCTTTAGGCGTCAATTCCTCTCATTATTTTTCTAGATTTTTCTGAGGATTTTTTAGAATTTTTTATGAATTAATGACTTAACAAGAGACGTTATTTTGATTTTTAATAAAATAAAAAATAAAAAAATTGGAAATCACGACATATGTGAGGGCGTCACTTTCAAATTGAATATTTTAATATTATTTTTAACCCTCTTCCAGAGGTGATTTGGTGGCCTTCCGGGTGTCAGAAAAATACGAAAAAATAGTAATTGGAATCAGCACATTGAGATGCACCTCCACCTAAAAAATGGGAAAATAATATCGAGAAATGAAAAATAACCATATTTTGAATATATTGAATTGACGCCCTTATCTAAGTCGTGTTTCACCTTGTTTCCTGCTCGAACGCAGCTTCCCGTAAGAGTTCCCTGCCCTGTTTGATCAATTTGTTGATTAAGGGAACTTGAGTCCTTGCCGTAATGGACTATTTCCTATTCTTATCCTTCCAATTTAAGATTTGAATCCTTTAAATAGAGCTTCTGCTGCTCTGTTGAAGGGGCCCTTTTTCCGATCTTCTTCTTCTTCGTTTTCTTCTTTTGAGTCTTTTTTTTACGCAGGTACCGCTGCTGCTGCTGCTGCCTGGCTAAGGAGGAAGGCTCCTGTGTGTTTAATGCTTCCACCTCTTAGAGTCTTTCTCACTATCGAGTACTAAAGCCAAAAGGAGCCAAAGAGCAGATTTTTCTATCTCCTTTCTCTTTTGTTTTGTTTTATTGCTTAGTTCACATACGCATGCATCATTCCATCCTTCTACTGTTCATCCTATATTCTCAACTACGTTGAGATTCCTTCACAGTGCAACTCTTGCACTCTTCCTATTCTTTTTGCATCATTCACCATATCACTCCCATACCCTTTTGCATAGGGGTTTAAGGGCTAACACCCATAAGGTGTGTTCTAATCCATAGTTTTCATGTTTATATTTATATTGTGGGTTTGATACTACACCTTGGTTCTAATTCCACTTTATTGGTGTTGTCTTTGATTCTTTTGCAAGGGTAATCAAGCTATAAGAAGAACTCTCTTCATCGGCCGGCCGATTGGAAGAGAAGGAAGCACTCACATCACCCGCATTTTATGGTATTTTCGCGATCCCTTCTCCTTTACATTATTGTTTATATTCTTTGAGACCCTCGCGTCTCTGGCGATCACGTTTCCTATTCGCACCTCGTGCTATTTCATGCTTACATATTCATTATTTTTATTTATTGTTTAAGTGGATTTTCTTTAAATAGAATCTACAGAGAGTTGAACACTTTATTAAAAATCCATTTGTTAAGCGCAAGAGAATCCTAAAAATTTCTCTAATCATCACAGCTTGTTTGACGGTTCAATTAGATCATTTACTTGAAGTGATTATTCTTCCGTTATATCTTGCTTACTGCATTGATTTCTCATCGTAATCATGAGACTCCGTTCAGGTAAAATTGTTCAAATGGTTGATCAAGAGTACTCTTATGATTATGAGGATAGTCAATATGACCAGGTCCAAGAGGTCCCTCCTAATGAATTTGTCTAGTATGAGGCCTTCCTGCAAGGCTTCACTCAATCCGAGGGGAACTACCCCATTTCTCATCCTCAAATTAAATGGTGGACACCACCAATCAGGGAACTGATCCCCTTTCTCAAACCCAACCCATCACACAGACCACCTCTGGGAACACTTCCCCATCTATTAACGTCAATGATCTTATCAGGGCTCTATCACAATTAGATGAGACTCGACGCCAGGCGGTGCAAGCCGCCCTTAAAGGGAAGTCAGTCCCTTCCTCTTCTTCTAACCCTCCTCATGCCACCAATGGCCTTCAGGTTCATACCACCAACGACCAGGCAGTCTCTCAAAGGGGTCCATCCCGTCCAAGGACCCCCATAATGTCTACGCCAGCTCATTTGGCAAGTCATTCCGTGGCTAGGCCACAATCAATACCGCCTACCCAGCTTTTAAAATGACCTATGCCAGATCCTGTCTCTGAACGACCGGCCCCGGTCAAGTCAAATACGAGCACGATGCTGCTCCAATAGATTGCCAGTATGGAATAACAAATCAGGAAGATGTCAGTTTCTAAGGATCCGCCAGAAGTCATCGTACCCGTCATGCCACCCTTTCATTTGCCACCCTCAGAAATGCCAACCTTCCGCCATTATAATGGAACGGGCAACCCGTTCATTCATTTGAAGGACTTTCTGTACGAAACTTCCTTTTGGCAAAATAATAAAGCATCGTTGGCTTATTTTTTCAGAAGGTCCCTGGATGGTCCAGCTCTGGAGTGGTTTTACTCATTGGAACCTACTAAGGCCGGAGACTTCGATGTTGTGAAGAGAAAGTTTGTGCAGAAATACCGGGATTGTGTTGGCCCGTCTTTGTCGGTCACCGATCTTGTTGCTGAGAAAATGAGGTCCGATGAGGATTTCATACAGTTTACTGATAGATGGAGGGTTATGGCAGAGAAATTAAAAGATACATTGTCGGAGCCAGAGCAGGTGAAGATGATAATTTCTAACTCAACCCCACAGTTCTGACACATTTTGGCTATGAACAAGCTCAGCACAATGGAAGAATTATATGAAAGAGCCAGGTACATTCAGACTCAAATGAAAGATTCACCTATTATAGGCATGTTTGAACCCAGGCCAAGGATCATAAGGAAAAGCAATAATGTCAATCCTAATGGTGCGACAACTGAGGGTACAGTTACCAATGAGCAGGTGGGAGCAGTTGGTCACCCCGCATCCTTCTGTAATCCATCCAACCCCAGACCCTTGCAATCGTTGCAACCACAACCTTCTTTTCTCCTCCAAGCCCCACCTCAACAAAACAATCCCATGCAACCCTTTCGACCTCCACCTCCTCTGCCAAACCAAAACATCCCCCGTAACCTCCCTGCTCCTCAACAATACCATAACGTACCTCCACCTGCCAACTATGATCCCCAGCAACCTAGAAGGCCCATGGGCCCTAGGAGAGCCGAATACCCACCATTGCCAGATAGCCTTCCAGATATTTTTAATGCCCTCATGGCCGCCAATCTACTTGTCTTGCCAAAAGAAAGAACGGCCTGGCCGCAAAATGTCGATACCTCCCGATATTATGTTTTCCATAGGCAGCCAGGTCATAGTATAACCCACTGCTTTCACTTCAAAGATTATATATATGATTTCAATGACCAAGGAGGTATTGATTGGGATGAGATGAGAAAGGTCGTGGCTTCTATGAAGGCGAGAAGGCCTCCCCGTCAGCAGCAAGGTCCACAGCAGCAGCCGCAACAAGGTCAACAGCAACATCATGCTCTTGCACCCCATCCAAATATGGGGATCGTTAATAATCCGCTACCGGAGCACCCGGTTCAAAATCAACAAGTGAACCCTGTCACCGCAATCCATGAAGTGGAGAGAGGGCAAGGCTGGCATGAAGAGTGCACCTCTGTCGGGGCCATTAACCAAACCTTCGGTCAACCACCACAATTGTTAAGAAGTCTCCAACCTGTACCCTCTTCCCAACCGCCACGTCCCCTCATACGTTCTACCACTCCAGGGCCACTTAACCCTAACCCTACTCCTTCATGGCCTCTTCTTATACGCCAACCCATAAATTCTCCTTCACCTCAAAACCCCCCACCAAATAGACCCCTCCTTATCCGCCCCTCGCCTACAACCGTTCCACCACAACCTACCCCGTCTACCACCACCATGCTTCTAAGGCCCCTCCTTGTCCATCTAATCGTCACACTAGTCACCCGGCCTCCACCTCCACCTTCCGATAACCCTCAGCCGGTGAGGCCCCTTATAAAAACCCCTCCTTCTACCAATCTTGCCCCAACATCCAACATACATTCCACTGTTCCCTCTACCTCCTCCAACCCCTCACCTACGCCAGGCCCGACCGAGGCGCCGAAAACAATGGTGCTCCGTAGTGGACGGATGTTCCACCGAGTGTTTCCCCAATGGGAACAGGAACCGGTACAAGAGCAGTGAGAACATGAACATGAGTCCGTACCAGGCACGAAATATGATCTATTAAAGCATCTAAACATAACACTTGCCCGGATCTCCATTCTGGAATTAATTAGAAGATCTACTACACATCAATTGGCCATAAAGAAATATTTGCAGAAAGTAATGGTGAATGAAGATATTCCAGTCGAACATGTCACTACAGTTCTAAGTCCAGCCAGCAATCAACCAGCCATTACTTTTTATGAACATGAATTGGCTCCGCAGCCGGCCAGGAAATATGCATTGTACATTACTATTTTTTTTTGGCCAAATCACCTAATGGATCAAAAGGGAGAGTGCACCCCTTTCCATAGGAAAGAAATGTTCTCACTCCACCTTCTTGCCACTAGATGAGATTTTATTGCATATGAAGAGTTCAGAGTACATAGGAGCCAAGCCCCTTATATTCACAAAGGAAAAGAGAGGAAACTATAGCTCTACAGCTCCACATGTGGAGATAAAGAAAGAAAAATTGGTAACTATACATGTCGTATTCGTATATTAGGAATGTTAGAAGCATCTGCTGTAGAAATTCCTCTTGCTATAGGTGGCAGCTCCTTTACTGATGAGAATTCAGTGTTATGTCCCATGAGAGTAGCATGATTTGCCAGTGCATCAGCTAGCATATTTGTTTCCCTGTATGTATGTACAATAGGACATTGATTTCTGCTGAAGATTTCCTGTAGCTTGTGCCACCAAGGAAGTAAAGACCAAGGAGGGCTTCTATTGTCTTTTAATAGTTCAACCAAGGCTAAAGAATCAGTGTAGATTACCGATATTGGTATGTTATGCAGTTGTGCTAATCTTAAGCCATCGAGAAGAGCCCTTCCTTCTGCAACCATATTGGAACCTTGACCATAAAAGTAAGAAAAGCCCAGTAGCATTTTCCCTTGAGAATTTCTGAAACAGCCACCTCCTCCAGATGGCCCAGGATTGCCTTTGCTAGCACCATCTACGTTGAGAGAGTAGTTAAGCTTTGGAGCTAACCATCGAACAGTGAAGCAACAGAGAACTTTATGTTTAATTGTAATGCCCATGGCTTGAAATCTATGATAGATAGGATAGCCAATACCCCGTTTAAATGTGATCTGCTGCATAATCTGAGCAATATCCTCTTGTATCTGATCAGCAATATGGGGATGTTTCTTCTAATGCCTTCAAATCTATTGTAGCATCTGTATTTCCATGTTTCCCAGATAATAAGCATAGATACAAGCAGTGAAACAAATCCTTGCGGACTGTAGACAATAACCTCATTGAGAATTTTATGTAACCGACCATAGATGGTATTTGTTTCCAAATATGAATTGTCTATGAGAGGAGCAAATTTATTCCACAAGTAGCTGCTACTTCACTATTAATGAAAAGATGATCAGAATCTTCAATATCATGTGAATGGGAACAACAATTACAACATGAAGCCATGTGTATTCCTTTATTTTGAATTTGATTATCAACTGGCACATCATGATTTAAAAGTTTCCAGTAAAATAGAGAGGCCCGAGGAGGAAATTTTTGATGCCATAGTTTGCTAACAGAATTAACTGTCATTTGCCCTTTGATGTATTTATAAGTAGATTTGGTATCAAAATTGCCAGTAGTAGTGAAGGACCAAACTGAGATGTCATTTCCTTCTTGTGTAGCAAACTTGAGGATATCATTCCGCAATCTGTTATTTTTAAATCCTTACCAAATAGAGTGTTGATGAACAGCCAAGGCAGTTTGAACAGAGCAATCTTCAGGTAGAGGCATTTGATGAGAATAATGATCTATCAAGGGCTTATTCTTATATCATGTATCCTTGAGGAAGTTAGTAGTTTCACCATTAAATACAATCTTCCTCATGCCGGCTAATAGAACAGAGCGAACCTTATAAAAGTCCCTAACTTTTATTCCAGTTGGGAACGGTATTTTACAGTCTGATATATGCTGATTATGTATGTATTTACTTCTGGTAAAGGTTGCCCATAAAGAATTGCTGTTTAATGACTGCCACAGCTGTTTCACATATGTACACAGTTGAATGTCCCTTAGTCTTCGAATACCCAGACCACCTTCAGATAAAGGTCTACATACTTTGTTCCAAGATACCCAATGTTTCCTATGAGCATTTTCAGTTCCTTGCCATAAGAAATTGGCACATATTTTCTCAATTTGCTTGTGTATAGTGTATGGAATGGCAGCATCACTAGCTGAATATATGGGAATTGAAGATAGCACCGATTTAATAAGTGTGATTCTTCTTGCCTGAGAGAGGAACCTGCTTTGCCAACCAGCAAGCTTTGCATTAACTTCGTCAAGCAGATATTTACAATGTGGAATTTTGATCTTCCCTTTGAAGAGAGGAATCCCCAAATAATTGATGCTTCCAGTTTTGTATTGAAAGCCAGTTATCTGTTTGATCTTATCTATTGCATTTCTAAGCATATGTTTGGACACCATGAATGAACTTTTTTGGGAGTTAATCCTCTGCCCTGATGATTCTTCATACCTTCTCAAAAAATTGAGAAGATGTTTTACTGAGTTCAGGCCCCCATTTGTGAATATGATGGAATCATCAGCATATAGTATGTGAGATATGGGCATAACATTACGGGGAAGATAATAATATCTGCATTGTCTAGAACTGAATAACTGGCAAAGGCCCCTACTTAATACTTCCTCTGCTAAAATAAAGAGGGCTGGTGCTAAAGGATCCCCTTGTCTTACTCCCCGAGAGGATTTGAAGTATCCATGAGATTGGCCATTAAATGCAATGGTGAACCAGCAGTTCATTAAAAGCTGAGATATGAGGGAAACAAATCTGCTAGAAAACCCAAATCTTTTCATAACAGAGAGAATGAAATCCCATTCAATTCGATCATATGCTTTGGCCATGTCAAGTTTAATAAGAATGTTATGTCCTCTGACAGGTCTGTCCATTTCCATGAATAATTCTTTGGCAAGTAAAAAATTGTCAGTGATGATTCTGCCACTTATGAAACCACTTTGCTGTTCTGATATAAAGGAGGGGAGAATATGGCGCAGGCGATCACATATAATTTTGGAGACAATTTTGCATGTGAAATTGCATAAGCTGATTGGCCTGAAATCAGCAAAGGAAGTAGGATTTTTTACCTTGGGTATCAGACATAGTGATGTAGAAGTGACTCCCTTCGGAAGTCCCCCTCCTTGAAAGAAACTTTGGATGGCACATATTACATCATTTCCCACAACATCCCAGCAGTAGGTAAAGAAGGTACCAGTAAAACCATCAGGGCCAGGGGAACTATTTCCAGGTAGAGCAAAGACACTGCCTCTAATTTCCTCAGCTGACAGAATAGAGCATAAAGCCATGTT
The DNA here is from genome assembly GCA_022559845.1 of Amorphophallus konjac. Classification (NCBI taxonomy): domain Eukaryota; kingdom Viridiplantae; phylum Streptophyta; class Magnoliopsida; order Alismatales; family Araceae; genus Amorphophallus; species Amorphophallus konjac. The sequence continues at coordinate 87,970 of JAHNEJ010000150.1, read as the reverse complement.
CTGATCTTCTGTAATCAGATTAGGGATGACTGATAATATATGGTTATCAATGTTATGAGTTTCAGAAGATAATAGATTCTTGAAAAAATCAACAGCACCATTTAGTAAAACTGTCTGATCCTCCACCTAGATGCCATCTAGCTTCAACTTATGAACATAATTCCTCTGTCTTTTTATTTTGGTATAATGATGAAAGTATTTAGTATTGCGATCTCCATAGGTTATCCACTGAAGCCTGGATTTTTGGAACCAAAAGATTTCCTCCCTATGAAGAATTAGCCTCATCTCAGCATTAGCTTTTTGGAGATTTATCCGGTTCTCCACAGAAGGAATGTTATCATAACTCTCTTGAGCCTATAGTAATTGAGCCTCAGCAAATTCTTTGGCTTGGTGAATATTGCCAAATATCTCTTTGTTCCATCTTTTCAATGCAGCTTTTAACTGTTTCAATTTTTCCTGCAGTGCATAAAAAGGTTGACAGTTTTGATCCTGTCTGTTCCAATGCAGCTTAATAAATTCCATGAAATCTGGATGAGTATGCCACATTTGTTGATATATAAATCTCCCTGGAGCAGTTTTCATTGGGAGCATATTCAATTGGAGTGGAGCATGGTCAGAAGGCCCTCTGATTAAATGTTTGACAGACAAATTAAAAGGAGAGTTTAACCAATTTTCATTGTAAAGAACCCTATCCAGTCGAGCTCTGATATGAGAGGTCCCAATTTGATTATTGGACCATGTGTAAGGAGTTCCTGTATATCCAGCATCAATTAAACCCACAGCAGATATGAAACTTTGAAAGTCTATCATAGCATCAGCAGAAGGCATAAGCCCACCAATCTTCTCTTCGGAGTGATAATACAATTAAAATCACCACCAATAACCCAGGGAATGGTTACCCCTTGACTAAACTCCATCAAAGAGTCAAACATGTCCCTCCGAATTCTAGCATTGCATGATGCATATATGGCAGTAAAGTACATATAAACTGAATTATCCTCTTTAAGAGCAACTGTAATAAATTGAGGATGCTGCTCAACGACATCAATACTAATATCAGTGCTATGGAATAGCCATATTTTTGAGTTATCACCATTATTACCCAAAACAAACCGAAGGTTAATTCGGTGAGCCACTTTATTAGCACGACTAAAATCAATGTGAGGTTCAGATATAACTGCCATGCAAATCCTTTGAGCTTTTATAATATGCGCAAGGCTCCTGACAGTTGCCTTGTTTCCTATACCCCTAACATTCCATATAAGAACTGAGTTAATCATGGGCATAAGAGGATGAGGGGTTAGCTGCCAATACCTTGGCTTTAGCTCTGGTCAATCGAGCATCATTAATAAGATCCCCTGGGATATTTGAAATCTCATTTGTTTCTCTGACTTGGGCAAATACAGATGTGTTTCTGTTTTCCTGACTGATCATCCGAGAATTTTCGTAGTAGATAATTCAGATACAGCCTTTGAGCTAATAATTTGAATATCTTTAGTGCCCAAATGTTGAGATGACAATGTGATTTCCTCATTCATCTGAAGCATCTTGGCTGTTTGGGTTGAAGGGAGTTCCTCAGAAAGTGCTTTATCAGATAATATGTCCTCATTATGCATTGTGGATGTAACACTTTGATTAGCTGAGACATTGTTACAAACATCTAAAGGACAAGTAGAACCTGAGTCATCCTGGATATAAATCTTGGATCCTGCAGTGGAATTATTGATATTCCCTTCTATATTCTTTTCATGAATTAGTTCTCCCTCAGAGCCTGTTTCTTCAGCAATTTGAGTCAAAGCAGAGAATCTATTAGCATCTTTAATAATCAACTTGTTGTTGGGAATCTGAGGCAGTCGAGGTCTTTATCTATATTTAACCACTGATAATTTGTTGTGCATTACTGTTGATATTCACAAAGTGGCAGTAAAACAATGTTTGGTTGATACCGGGGCATCAATTAATGTTTTGCCACCAAGTACTTTGAAAATGTGTGACATTCCGGAGAGTCAAATCCGGCCATCTACAATCACTGTTACATCCTATGACAATACAAAGAAGCCGCCTCAGGGCATGATCACTCTGAAAGTTGGGCTGGGTCCTGTCACGACTACCGTAGATTTTCACATTCTGGACATGGACCCGACATTCAACGGCATTTTGGGCCATCCTTACATTCAGTAACTTGATGCTGTGCCCTCCACGAACCATCAATGTATAAAATTCTCACACAAAGGGTGCATTATCAAAGTTACCAGCATGCCCATTTTGCCGATGGACGATATACATTCTGCCACTTCAGTTCCTTAAATGTGGCCGGCTAATAGGCCTTTATTGTCAGTTTTGGATGTTGCCGATCCGCGGCAAGACTTGGCGAGGCCGTCTCCTTCAACCCCTCCTACTGTTCAAATGTCACCACAGCCATCCAAAGGCAAAAAGGAAAAGAGTTTGATAAACACACCTAGATGGAACATTTTGATGAAGATGGGGTATCCATCCGACAAAGGACTACGAGTCAATCTTCAGGGCAGGATAAAGCCCATTAAAAGTTGCAAGATGATCCCACGAGGCTGCTTGGGATATAAAGGGCCGAGTAAAGAAAAGCTTGATGAAGCCGGTGACAAGCCGTGGGCGGCTATGACCTCCACTCTCAAAACCAACAGGAGGCTGCTCACATGGTCTCTATATTCTCACTTTATAAAAGGGTCTGTCCAACAGAATAATGACGAGCAAACTACAATAATTACTTCTTTGTTAGATCACCAAGATGTACATGCTCGACAATTTGCTCGCCACTTGGCCCCGCTTGTCACTTATAAGGCTTTGGAGTCGCTAAGGCCACTCAAAAGAAGAAAGATGGATGATCCGGAATGTGACTGGTACCGCTGGTTCGACATGGACGATATTGCTATATCCTTGTCCCTGTTGTTTATGCCCACTGCTCCGGATTGGCCGCCACTGATTCACGAATTGATTGAGAAGCCGGCAATAATTACAGATAAGAGACAACTCCTCAGCAACTTCACTGATACAGGCGAGCTAGATGTGCCATTCGAAGAAGGCTTTACGACTGACAGACTGTGGGCCGGTCTGTTTTCCCTTAAATCCATCCACCCATCAGTTGTTGCTCATCTATTTGATAAATTGTTCACTCCATGCCTTCCTAGACCACTTGCGGTCTTAATCTCTTTTTCTCCAGATTTCTTCCAAAATCCAGCAATTCCTCCTTCACTCCTCCAGCAATTTTCTCGCCTTTCTATTACGCCCATGGGCGACCATCCCCTCATTGATTCTTTTTCTAAACTCTCAATTTTAACATCTTCTTCTGTTCCTCCTTCTCATTGTCTTTTTCTTGAAAATGAAAATAATAATGAAAAAAATGCCAAATTTCCAATTTTCCAATCCTCCATCTCTGTTGAGGAGACATCCTATCTTCTTTCTGAGTGTGTCCCGACCCAAGGACTGCTCCTCCAGGATTCGTTAGTGGACCTGCTCTACTCTTTGGTGAGGCTTCTGTACCCACTTTTTCCCTTCTTCCTTCCTCTTCGTCAGGATCTAGTGATCAGGGTAGTTGTTCTTATTCTACTAGTTCTAAGAATCCAGGGGTAGCTATTAGAAAATCCAAGGGTAAGCAGATTCCACGTAGATTTCTTAGAGAGTTATCTATCAGATGCCAAGCTTGTCTAGCCATTCTCGAATTTATAGAGGATCCGATTATCCTGCCAGAAATAGAATACGAAGATACATGTGCTTTTAATGAGGGTTTTGCTATTTACGAGATAATGAATGATGAAGACCCTATTGAAGAGGGGGATAAAGAGTGCGAAGAATATGAGGACGAGGCTGATGCCTTTGCTAGTGGCATACGAAGATTCGACGAGCCGTCAGCCTCAGTAGAGGAACCTACCAAAGAAATTAATCTGGGTACCGAGGAAGACCCTAGGATTGTCCTCATTAGTAAGAACTTGCCACCCTCCGAGGAAGAGACGCCTATTTTGGTTCTTCAAGAATATAAGGACACGTTCGCGTGGAGTTATGACGATATGCAAGACTAGACCATGCGCTCGTTGAACATCGGCTTACCCTTAAGTCAGGGTCTATTCCGGTCAAACAGTGGTTGAGACGTTTCCACCCTAGCATGGCATTAAAAATGAAAGAAGAGGCCGATAAGCTCCATAAAGCTAGATTCGTTAGAGTCATCCTCTATCCTAATTCGGTGGCGAACATCGTCCTAGTCATGAAGAAAGATGGAAAGGTTAGGATTTGTATAGATTTCTGAGACCTCAACCGCGCGTGTCCTAAGGACGACTTCCCCCTCCCTCATATCGATGTGTTAATCGACAATACGGCAGGCTATGAGACTCTATCTTTTATGGATGGCTTTTCATGTTATAATCAGATTCATTTGGCCAAAGAAGATCAAGAGAAGGCATCATTTACTATGCCATGGGGTACTTATTGTTATGTGGTCATGTCCTTCGGACTCAAGAATGTCGGAGCCACGTACCAAAGGGCTATGATGGTAATTTTTCATGATATGATCCACGTTTATATAGAGGTGTATGTTGACGATCTGGTTGTTAAATCAAGAACAAGGATTGAGCATCCTGGGGTTCTAACCAGGGTGTTACAAAGGTCACGGGAATATAAGCTCAAGATGAACCCCAAGAAGTGTGTATTTGGCGTTTCATCAGGGAAGTTGTTTGGATTCATCGTAAGTAAGAGGGGTATCGAGATTGATCCCAACAAGGCGAAAGCCATAAGAGAAATATCTCCCAAGAATCTAAAAGAAGTTCGAGGATTAATTAGGAGGTTGTAATTTATTCACCGATTTGTCTCCCAGCATTCACAAAGGTGTAGGCCGTTCTACGAGCTTACTAAGTCGGGAGTCAAGTTTATTTGGGATGACAAGTGTCAGGCAGCCTTTGACGGATTGAAGGATTATCTCTCAAATCCTCTTGTCCTGAGGCCGCCAGTTCTAGGCAAACCACTCGTTCTTTATATCTCTGTCCTGGATGACTCAGTAGGCGCTGTCCTCGCGCAAGTTGATGAAGAAGAAAGGAAAGGGCAGCCTACTACTTGTCGAAGCTTCTCAACCCCTGTGAACAGAAGTATACCGCTATGGAGAAGACCTGCGCAGCTTTAGTCTGGGTAGTTCAGAAACTTAAGCATTACTTCTTAGCTCACGAGGTTCACCTCATTGCTCGAATGAATCCCATTAAATTCCTTCTTGAAAAATCTGTCCTTACCGATCGATTAGCACGATGGCAAAGCTTCCTTTCTCAGTTTGACATCACCTACATCCAACAAAAAGCGATTAAGGGCTATGCCATTGTCGAACACCTTGCTCATCACCCTCTACCCCGATTTGATCCAGTCTGTTCAGAGTTCCCAGATGAGGAACTAATGTCCATTAACCAACCTTCAGACCCTATGTGGACATTACATTTCGATGGGGCTATGAATTCTCTTGGAAGAGGGATCGGCATGGTTCTTCTAACACCAGAAGGTATCACTATTCCACTTGCCTCTCAGCTTGCCTTCCATGTTACAAATAACATAGCTGAATATGAGGCTCTTCTGGCCGGACTGTAGGCCACTCTACAATTCGATGTTACCCAGCTTCGCATCATTGGTGACAGTCAGCTCATCTTGCGCCAAGTGCTTGTCAAATGCCGCACGCTCAATCCTAAACTTAAACCTTACCAGGAACTTGCTTCCGCTTATGCAAGCTTTTCACCAAACTAATCTTTGTCCATGTTCCTCGCAATCAGAATATCTTAGCTGACGCTCTTGCATCACTTGCCTCTTCGTTGACTTTCCTCCCCGAATGGGATTTCCACTCTGTCATTATCCATAAACGCCACACTCCCGCCATTAAGGATTCCGCTTTTCTTGGCATTAAGGAGGAGGTGCTTAAGAAGATTAAGGAAGGTGAAATTATTCAGAATAAGGAGGTCATGCTGTTGGATTTAGAAGAAGAATTGGCTGACAAGGAAAAGCCGTGGTATTACGAGATTGCTAAATACTGTTATGATCAGTCTTATCTAGAAGAAGCTACTGCGGAAGAGAAGAAGGCCATTCGAAGAGTAGCCCAACGATACACTTTGGTTGGAGGTGTGCTCTACAGAAGGGGGTTCACCGGTGTTTTATTAAGGTGCCTGGATGATGATGAATTTTGGAAGGTCATGGAAGAGGCACATTCAGGAGTGTGTGGTGGCCATGTGAATAGCCAGATGCTAGCTAAGAAAATCCTTAGATTAGGCTTCTATTGGCCCACTCTAGAAGAGGATTGCTGTATCTATATTCGAAGGTGTGTCAAGTGCCAATTGCACGCCAACAAAATCTATTCTCCTTCTTCTTCACTTCATCTTATGTCCTCCCCATGGCCTTTCTCCATGTGGGCTTTCGATGTTATCAGACCTCTTGGTGATTCAAACCTCCTCACAAAACCGAAGTCATTTATACTCATGGCCACGGAGTACTTCACCAAGTGGGCGGAAGCGGAAGCGTACGCAGAGATTAAAGCGTCAACCGTCTGTAAATTTATAATGAAGAACATCATCGCAAGGTTCGGCATCCCGAGTACCATCATCACCGACAATGGACCGTAATTCATCTCTCAGGAGCTCCAAGATCTCTGCAACAGGTATAACATTGCATTGCATCACTCATCTCCTTATTATCCGCAGGGCAATGGCCATGCAGAAGCAACTAATAAAACTTTAATTAAAATCATCAAGAAGACTTGTGAAGCCAACAAATTTGTGGATTGGCCAGAAAAACTTGTAGAAGCTCTATGGGCCTACCGAACATCCATTCGGACTCCTATTGGGCAAACTCCATTCGCTCTTACTTATGGAATGGAGGCGGTGGTCCCCTATGAGGTTCTAATTCCTTCTCTACGAGTACAATTGGACAAGGAGCTCCCTGTTGATGAGCGTCGCGAGTCTCTCTTTACACAGTTGGAACTCTTAGACGAAAAATGTTTGGCTGCCGCTGAACATGCAAAAGCATATCAAAACAGGCTTTCACGTTTCTATTAATAGAAAGTAATTGAGAGAAAGTTTAAAGTCGGTGAGTTGGTAATTAAACGAATTTTTGTGAAACCCGGTGGACCCCGTTCAAAACTTCAACCAAACTGGGAAGGGCCCTATGTAATAAGAGAAGCAAATCCTGGCAACGCTTATAAGCTGGTTAATGCTGAAGGGGAGGAATTGGCTCACCCTTGGAATGGTCTTTACTTGAAGAAATACTACCCCTAAGTCTTTGAAAAAAAAAAAATAATAAAAGAAAAAAAGAAGAAAAGAGAAGAAAAGAAAGGAAAAAGAAAAAAGAAATAAAAGAGAAAAAAAGAGAAGAGAAAAAAAGAGAAAAGAAAAAAAAGAGAAAAAAAGAAAAGAAAAGAAAAGAAAAAAAAGAGAAGAGAAAATGAAAATTGTAGGCCGCAAGCCTAAAAAATCGAAATCCCTAATTCATTCTTCAGTCTTGATGGTTTAACCTTGGGGGTCAATTCCCGCACACACTACACGCTTTATTCATAAAACTCGAGTGGCCCAAAATTTGAGGAAAGTCAGAACCAAACTAAGAGTGTAAAATCTTATCTATTCTCTTCTCTTCGGCTCACGGGAGGGACTAAGACTCAAAGAATGCTAACCGTACCTGCCTGCCGCCCTAGTAGGTGGAACTCAGGGTCCAAAAGGGAACAAAATGCTATAAAGCCCAAGTACAATTAGGTCTTTATTTTTTTTGAAAAGAAAGGAAAAGAGAAAAGTTACAAACAAAAGAAAAGTATGTCAAGAGGGCAAAGTCCCCGTAGGAAAAATCCTGGGCGTAAGCATGCATGAATAAGGGCAAAAGAGCAATAAAATTTCCCTAAGCCAAAGACCAAACTCCAACAGGCATTAGGGAAGGGAAGGGAAGTTTCCCGGTTCTCCGAAACCTCTCTGAGCTTCCTCAACTTATTCTTCACTTCTACCTCTATGGTAGGTTGTAAGCTCAAGGTATGGTAAAGGCTGACCAAGGAAAATGGGCCGCAAGAGGATATGAGTAAATGCACAAGTCATCAAGCACGTTGACCCGTTGTTAAATTATTTGAGAAAGATTAATGAATTTAAGATGGTGATTGAGTAAGGTTCAGGACCCTTGTACTATGTTCAGTCTCATTTCATAGAAAAGACAAACAAAAGGAAAGAGAAAAGAAAGTTTTTTTTATTATGTCACCGTTTTCAATTAAAAAGAAAGAAAAAGAAAAAGAAAGAGAAAGAAAAGGAAAAGAAAAAAAAGGGGAAGAAAAATGGAAATTGAAAATGATGAAGAAAATTTTGAACCCACTGATTTCCCATCTGATGTGCTTGCTTGCATTCTTGTATGGGCATTCTTTATTTCAAGTTCACGTTCGCTTGCTTGCATGTCACATTTTCTTTACTTTGTAATTTGCCTTAATTAATTAGAGGCTTGGCCCCTTGACCCGTCATCGAGGTCAAAATAATGACAACCCCTTTACTCATTGAGCAAGGGGCCAAGCCGAACAGATGGATTAATCTGTTTGTTTAAGTGTGAACTGCAGACACAGGGCAAGAAGGAAGACAAAGAAAGGAAGAGACAACGCAAGTGCTCAAGTCGACAAAGCTCAGGTAACATCAAAAATCTCATATATATATATATATATATATATATATATATATGTGTACAAGAAGCAGGAGTGGTGTACAAGTCTCTCTCTAACTCTCCCCACCATACTCTGCTGAACCCTCATCCCTGCCCCTGGGAGGAACCTGTGGAGGCCTCATCGAACCCTGTGAGGTTGTCGACCTCACAACCTCCCCGGCCTCTGTCCTATGTCGAGAAGAAGAGCCTGCCATATACGATGTGCCAGTGAAAGAGAGTCCTGCCACTCGAGCCCTCTCCCTGCCTCGCTGTAGATGCTCCACCATAAGCCGAAGCTGCTCCTGAAGGGTGGCTATCTGCATCCTCGCCTCTGCCAGCTCCTACTCTCGCGCCAGCCGCTCCGCTCGCTGCTCCTCTCGCTCCCGAGCACACTCCCTCCTCTCCAGATCGAGGGTGACCCTCAGCTCTACCACGTCAGTAGGTAGGGTCTCTCGACGTCTCAACGCCTCCTCTAGTTCCGCAACCCGCTGATCACGGAACGCGAGCTCGGCACCTGCCATTGCGGCCTGCTCGTAAGCATTTCGTAGCTGTGCACCCTGCATCATTTAACGGCATTATCAACAAAATTAAAGGAAAACATGTCCAAATTTAAGAGTAATGCTAGCGCCACTCACCTCTATCTGGTGTTGTCTCCCCTCCTCCTCCAACTCCGCGATCCGACGGTCGCGGTCTGTGGTCTGGGCAAGAGCTGCCTGTAACTCGGTCACCTGCAGCATTCAATTCCATCAGATGCATAAATTAAACTTAAATTCAGAACTTAAGCTAAACCTGAAAACTTTTAAAACTTACTCGCTCGGCGAGGTCGCACTCCGCTGCCTCAGCTCGCGCTATGGCTCCCACAAGTCTCTCCTCTAGTGCGGCTACCTTGGCCGTCGGTCCCTGTGAGCTGGATGCACCTCCAGCACCCCCTGCTGCCGCTCCCTGTTGGGCACACTGCATTCATTAAGACTGTCAATGGCTGAACATCACATTAATCAAATAAAAAGGAAAGAATATGAAGATAGGGCATACTTACCAGGACCTCCAGATCGGCGCGGGTGGTCGCCAACTGGGCCTCCAAGCTGTGCAGGTGAGCATGCAAGTCCACTGCTGCTCTGTCTCGTGCATCCTGCATAACACATTCGTTAGCAACATATCTCAGATGCATTTAAAAACAACTAGAAGAACTTTCGTACATACCCCGATCGGCCTCATCTGGTCTGGCCTCTCGTAAGTCTCCCAATAGCGCCGAAGGTAGGCTGAACTGTCCGGGGAGTAGGAGATGACTGGAACCCCGTACCACTGCCAGTCCGCGTACTGCTCTGGGAACCGCAGCCTCCAGTCGATCGCCTTGGTCCGCCCACGGGTCTTCCGTCCAATCCTGCGAGGCTTCTTTACGTCGACCCAGGCCTGGTGGAAACCAAGAGTCCTCATCACCAACCGAAGCCGCAGCAGCTCGATCTCATTTAGGCGGTGAACCCAGATGTCACGCCCAAAAAGAAGTCGGCCCGCTGCGACCCACGGCTGGCCCTCATCGAGCATCCCCTTGTAGGGTCTCCAGATAACCTGCATGTCACAAATCATAAGCATCACATATAACAAGAAATTAAAAGGAAGAAAATTAAAAGCAATGCACCAAATTCATTTACGTACCAGTGAAAGGGGGAAGTCTCGCAGCTCTCGCCTCGTAACCAACAGCTCGTAGTCATGAGGCGCTCCGGATAGGTACGGCACCCACCGTCGGGCTAAGGGGTAGGCGGCCTCCTCTCCTGATCGAACCTCGGACCGGTCCATCGGGAAGTAGATGTGAGCCCACACCTGCAATCATCAGCATTTATCAGTCACACTTATAATAAACATAATTGCAAATCATAATTGAATCGAACAGAAATTAAAAGAGAGATGCATACCTGTAGGAAGGGTGAGAAGCCACTGACGGTCGTCTCTCGACCGGTCCCCGTAGAAAGATCTGCTATCAGGTGCGCCAGCAGGGCGGCCCCCCAAGCGTACCTCCCTACTCCCTCCAGGTCCTCCAAAACTCCCAGGAACTTACAGTTTATATCATCTCCCTTCATCCCCAGAAGCAACCTCCCAAGCATCAGAAACAAAAACCTCCTCAGATCTATGTCTGCCCTCACCCTATCAGCTGGATCCTGGCAATAGGCAGCTCGGGCACTCATAGTCAAACGGGCTACATAGGCTGTCAAGGACTCCCCAGACCTCTGTCTAGCATCCCCTAACCCTATGGCCCTCGTCAGGTCGGTGTGGGATATCGTCCTACAGGGGGGCTCATAGACTGTGTCTATCCCTAGGAGTCTCACGGCTAGCTCACTATAGTTGGGTAAGGTGATCCCACTAACTGCCTCTCCATCTACCCTAAGCCCAGTAATCCTAGTGACATCCTCTAAAGACGGCACCATGTGCCCCCAGGGCATCAGAAATATCCGACTAGCCCTGTCCCATCGCTCTCTCAGAACCTGGATAAGGATAAGGTCAGGGCGTACCGGCTCGATGCTAAGAAAGGGCCCGAAGCCCATCGCCTCTAGCCTCGCCCTCTGGAAGCCGGGCAGACCGTCATGAGCCGCCATCACTTGTAACCATGAAATGCGGGTCTGTATCAGTCCCTGCACCACAAAGGAATGATTAGAATATTAATTTATAACAAAAGAAATGAAAATTACACTTAATTAAAAGGGCGACTAGCCCCTGGTCGCGTTCTATGGGAAGGCGCCACCCCTAGGGGCGCGTCTTCAGGAGTGGCGCCACTATCGTGGTCGCCATTTTCCTAGGTTAACTACCATTATCCTCCCCCTCTCGTGGATATAAAATAAATAAAAAAATTAAAATAAAAAAATATATCTATAAAAAATAAAAAAATAATACAAAATGCTCTTTACCTTCTTCTTCATTGGACCGCCGCCTGCGGGTGGTTGAGGAGGAGGGGGAGGCGGTGCACCACCGTCGCCTTCTTCTTCACCGTCGCCGCCGTTCCCCTCTCCGGCACTGGCATCTTCACCGCCGCCGTTTGCTCCTTCCCTATCGCCGCCCTCCTCGCCTTCTTCCTCCTCAACCTCGGGCCCTCCGACGTGTTCCGTCATCGCCAGAGGGGCTTCCTCCATATCAACCGCCGGTGGAGCTTCCTCCACCGCCGCGGCGGGAGGGCGTCCTCCACGGCCGCACCCTCCTCATCGTCCAAGAGGACCACCGCGGGGGCGGCCACTCTTCGCCGTTTCAATGAACTAGGGCCGCCGGCGTCCATTGTAGTAGCAGAAAGGGGGAGGGCGTCGACAGGGGGGTTCGCCACCGATGGTCGCGAGGGTTGCAGAAAGATGAGAGAGAGAGAATATGAGAGAGAGAGATCGAGAGAGTTGGAGAGAATGAGAGGGAGATGGAGGGATACTAGGTTAACGGGCAGTTTTTCATTTTCAGTTTAAACTGAATTCGCGCCCATAATCTGGGCGCCTTTAATGTTTAACACGACAAGGTTGTGGGTGCGTTTATGTTTGCATGGGAAATGGCATAAAATCATCATTGCGGCTGTCATGTCACGTTTCTGATAGGCGACCTTATGGTGGGCGTTGGCTATGAGTAGGCGGCTACATCATGGGCGTTTCTTAGTAATTTTGACTGATAAAATAATTTTTAAAGAAAAGGGGTTTTCTGGTAGGCGACGAGGATGTGGGCACTGTTTCTGATAAACGACCTTATCTAAGGCATTTTATTAAAATGTTTTGAAATTTAGAAATTCTGATAATTTCTGGTAGGCGCCTTTGCCTCAGTCGTTGTTCATTGAATAGCGCCCATCACACGGGCGCGGTATCAGTGATTTCAGACAGAACCTCCTTATTTTGCAGAATTAACACCAAGATTAATATTGATTCAATATTCTCATTACAAAAGCATAAATTTTGACAACAAAGAACAACTTTTATTTATGAAAGAAATTCATTACATGGCTATTAGGCCACCATGGGCCTTATCTTCTTGAGAGCTAATACATATGATTTGCATTTCATCTCCTCTTCCTCAACATGTGTCTTGGACCTATGAAGAAGTCCAACCTTCCATTGAGCCATGATTGTCTTGATCCCCACTTGAGCCTAGTTCCCTCTTCTTGAGTGGTGGAAGGTGAGAAGCTTCTTCGAATATGTGCCGAGGAAGACCGAGTTGTGGAAGGCACCGGTGAGCGTTATAGAGGATGAAGTCGGTCCCGCCGATTAGACGTAACTCTATGTCGGAGGAGAGTCTTGAATGGAGCTCTTGGGTCTTGAGGAACCCCGGTGTGCAAGTGAAGCCATCCTTGGGCATGGTCTTGAAGTAATTCCTCCAATCAACCCTCTTCTTTAGCTTGGGCACCCGATTTGTCACCCTCTCACACAAGCCAAGGGAATCTGTCATATACCGGAGAGGGCTTTTTGAAAACATCTTTGAGGCCGAATGAGTTTCATGGCATGGATCAAATTTTAGGTGGAGGTCCACCCAACAAGAGAGAAGGAGCATTGACCCATAGAGAGGTCGTCCCATGGAGGCAGAGGTGAGCCCGTTGTAAAGGTTGGCTAGTACCAACGGACCTATCCTTTTACCTTCCCAAATACTAGCTATTGCACTCAAGTGGCGCTCTTCCAAGTGGTCCTCCGTTGAAGGAAAAAGGAGAGCTCCTACCAAGCATATAACAAAACCCTTCATTACTTTCTCCAACAACTTCTCATCCTCTTGGGCTTGGTCCATCCTTTTGTAAACCCATGAGACTAGCTTCAAGAGATTAATCCCCTTGTTGGCTTTAATTTGGTTCACTAGGTTGGGACTTGGTATAAGGCTAGAAAGCATCTCATGGGCACTTATTTTTCTTGCCATACTAGCCATCTTTGACTCTTCTCCTTGTTTCATCTTTCTTAAGCCAAGGAGCATCTCTACTTCCTCTAGGATAATGGTGGCTTCAAAGGTGGAAAGAGGAAAGTATGGGTGTTGAGATGCCATAGTTCTATAAGTGCTCTAATTGAGGCCCAATCTAGGTGGATGTTATTATAATGGGTGGCATGGGTTATAAGGCCAAGAATGTGCCATCTTGAGAGGAAGGACCTCATGTCTAAGATAGTTTAGAAAGGAGAAGGGGGAGCCATTTGATCTTCAAGAATCTCCTAGGACCCGGAATGATTGGAAAATCCTACAAAAGGAAAAGAAAAAAAGAAGAGAATTAGAAGAATTCAAGAGAATTAAAAATGATTTAGAAGGGAAGAAGGAAGAAAATTGAAAGAGTAAGTGAAATAGAAGAGGAGAGGAGGAAGAAGAAGAATTGAATTAGAAGAGAGATTAGGAGAAGGAAGGAAGGGGAAGTTGAAAAATGACAACAACAATATGAACACTTACTTGATTTTCCATAATTCTTCCACTAATGTGCCCATCAATCTCATTAATCCTTGAGAAGCTCCTCTTGGTTCTCTTCAATGGCCTTTGAATAGCTCTATCCATGACTCTTCCTTGAAAGGTTCTAACTCTTTGCTGAAATTCCTTGTCGAGAACTCTACAATGCCACTTACGAATTCTAAGTAAGTTGTTACTTTTGTGAGAGCCATGGTTCCCCATTTATAGTCACAATAGCCTCTAAATACTCCCTGAACTCAAAATGCAAGTTTTAGAGCAGTTAAGAAGCTCTTGGAGAGCACTTTTCGAGCAGAACTTGGAGCTCCGAGTCGCATAGTTAAATAGCGCCCATCAGCCAGTTGCTGTTCTTTAAACATCGCCCGCTTCTTTGCCGCGCTTTATGGAGAGACGCCCCTTTACCGGGCGTCATTTAAGTGAATAGTTTGAATTCGAAACGGATCCGGTCGGTAGGCTGCGCCCACTTCTGTGTCGCGATTTACAAAAAAGTTGCCCGTTGATTAGGCGTTATTTCAATAAAGTAGTTTAAGTTTGATACGGATTCGGCTTAGAAGAAGCGCCTTACCCCAGGTTGCGACTTAAGGAGGAGCGCCCATGTACCGGTCGCTATTTCAGAGAGTGATTTCTCATTCATTAATCTAAAAGCTTTGAATGATTATATTTATTGTGCATCAGAATGCTAATGATCTTTGAACGCAGGTAATACATACCATCAATATATACCCATGAAGTGACGTTTCACCCTGTATCATTTCTGTAAGTATTACTACTATAGGATATCTACTCTATTATAGTATATCAAGGACCTTGTGGTTCTGATGAACCTAAAATTTGAGTTCCCCTTTATCAAAAACAGTGATAATTCTAGGGGGATCTTGATCGCATGGATATGCCGTTGAGTCATCCAAGGCTTGGGACGATGGTTCCTATTTTTAAGTTGATGCATGGATAAACGGGCTTCGACTTAATGTCAACTTATAAATGTGGATTCTTGACTAAGTCTGGATAGCTTAGCAATATTCATCATCATCATCATCATCATCATCATCATTATCAGAGCCTTATCCCAATTAATTGGGGTCGGCTACATGAATCCTATTCCGCCAAAGATTTCTATCAAGTGTAATATTCATATTTAAACTCAAGGAACTAATGTCCTTCCTAATAACATCACACCATCTCAATTTAGGTCTTCCTCGAGCTCTTTTACTAGCATCCACTAAGATTTGGTCACATCTTTTAACCGGCTCTGAGTTAGGGCGACGAAACACATGTCCAAACCACCTGAGTCTATTTTCTCTCATTTTGCTATCAATTGGAGCTATCCCTAAATTCTTACGGATGCGCTCATTCCTAATCTTATCTTTCTTAGTCTTGTCACACATCCATCTTAACATCCTCATCTCTGCTACACACATTTTGTGGATGTGTTCCTTTCGTACTGCCCAACACTCGGTACCATATAACAAAGCAGGTCTCACAGCCATTCTATAAAACATCCCTTTGAGTTTCACAGGCATACGACGATCACAAAGGGCACCTGATGCACTTCTCCATCTTAACCAGCCTGCCTTAATCCTATGCGTAGCGTCATCATAAATCTCCCCATTCTCTTGTATGATAGACCCTAAATATCGAAAGCTACTACTCTTCGGAATGTTATGTCTATCAATTAGAACCATGTCTTCCTGAACCACTCTCCCATTACTAAAATTACAGTGCATAAACTCTGACTTACTCCTACTAATTTTAAAACCTTTAGACTCCAAGGCAAGTCTCCAACGCTCTAACTTAGTATTTAGAGCATCAATACTCTCATCAATTAAAATAATATCGTCTGCAAATAGCATATACCAAGGGATATCCTCATGCAATTGTTTAGTTACTTCATCCATAACTAAGGCAAAGAGATACGGACTTAGTGCAGAACCTTGATGCAAACCTATAGAAACGGGAAATTCACTAGTCTCCCCAACAATAGTTCGAACACTAGTAATAGCACCACCGTACATATCTTTAATCAAATCAACATATCCTTGAGAGATTCCTTTTTTTCTTAATGTCCACCAAATCAATTCTCTCGGTACTCGATCGTACGCCTTCTCTAAATCAAGAAAAACTATATACAAATCTTTTCTCATCTCTCTATACTTCTCCATTAGCTGCCGTAGTAAGAAAATAGCTTCTGTAGTAGATCTATTTGGCATAAAACCAAACTGATTTTCCGATACAGTAGTCATACATCAGAGGCATTTTTCAATTACTCTTTCCCAAAGTTTCATAGTATGACTCATAAGCTTAATTCCACGATAATTATTACAACTTTGAATATCTCCTTTATTTTTATAGAAAGGAACTACAACACTTTTTCTCTAAACTTCTGGCATTCTCCGTTCCTTTAAAATTTTATTAAAAAATTTAGTTAGCCACTGAATACCAATATCTCCTAGGCCTTTCCATACTTCAATAGCTTAGCAATATTATCCTTGATTATTTTCTATTTTTAGTTTATTTTAATTTTCCTTTTAGCCCAGCATGCATCATGTAGGATTTTGGGCTTCAATGCGAAAATCTCGTTATTAAATCGGTTATGAAGTTCATTCGTTCCGAATGAGGTTAACATGAAATACTCCACTCCAAATCGAGTACTTTGTTTTCTTTGGAGCCGCTAAGGACGATTCCTTGAAAGTATCTTTATCTGGATTCCAACCTCATTCCGCTTTACCCTATGCAAAATCCACCTTGGTTGTAGCACGTCTACTGGCTGGTAACCGCTCTCCAATGGTGCCTCCTTTTCGTGACCGCGCGCACATCATTTTGATAGCTTAGTTTTCTGTCCAGATATTTGTTGCTTTCTCAAAGTCAATCTGAGTTGTTTCATTGAGAATCTTAGAAAGATTTCTAACACCTAGTGTCCAAAGCGTGTCACATTACACCTTGGCATCTATTTTTCAGTCCGTTTCATCTTCATTTCACTCCGCTCTATTACATTTCACTCCCCTGCAAAGCAGACATCAAGGCGGGGCAGCTGTAGACACGCCAAATTTGACGCTATGTTGAGTAAATTTCATGTTACAATATAATGCCCTAAGTTGATTTCATCACTGGTTTAATAAATAGGTTTATCTCATTTTTTATGATTTTTCAAGAATTCGCGACTGACCCATGGTTGTTTATTTGCAAAACACGCCCCTGGGCCTATTGCCTATTAGTAAATGACACCTGGATCCAAGGCGTGTTACTCAAGCCTTACGAATCCGATTGAAAATCAATTTTTGAAAGTAGCGCCCTTTCTTAGGACGCTGATTGAGAAAAGCGCCCGTCTATTGGACGCTTGTCATTGTTTTAAATATGGAAAGTTTGAATTTTTAAACCTAATAGGCGGTTGACCCTTGGGCGCTGTTTGAGAATAGCGGCCGTGACCTAGTCGCGATTTCTATTTCGTGTCAGAATTGCATTATACCTTCCCAGATTGAGTATTGCCATTATTTAACACCTTATTCATCTTTGGAAGGGGCTCTCTGGCCTTCCTCCCTTTGATCTCCCCACAACCACTATAAATACCCCTCATATGCCCCTTCGCGCGAGAGAGGAGAAGCCTGAGAAAAGCTGAGAGGCACCCTGAAGAATCAACCTGAGAACCCCCACGGTTTTAAGCACATCGTGCCACTTTGTGCTTTGTTTTTTTTTGCTCCTAAACGATTGCCATTCAAGTGTTCAACCGGTTTTCCTCTGTCCTGCTTACAGGAGCAGAAGAAAGAGTTCTTTTCTCTTATATTGTTCAAGTGCATGCTTTCATTACACCCACACATTACTCATCTTGCTAGCTTCATATTAATCACTTAGATAGCTCTTTGCATTCAAATTCTCCATCCTACACTCCTCCTAGGGGTTTAAAAACCCACCAAAAAGTGTGTTCATACACAATTTCACAACATTTTACACACTAAGAATTTGATACTACACTTGGCTAATCTAGTTTATTTTTCTCGGTTTGTGCTTTCTTTTCAAGGTAATCAAAGTAAAGACCCACTTCATCGGCCGGCCGATTGAAGGAGGAAGAAAATAACCCAATCTCTCCCGCTTACCAGGTATTTTACGTGATCATATTCTCCTATTTTGAGGGCATCCACACCCTCTGGCGATCACACTCCCTTAGGAGTATCACATGCTCCCTTTCCTCTAATTATCATATGAATTGAATTTTTATCTCAAAACATGTCTACGTGACGCGTTCCACAATATGGGGGCTCGAGCGCAATGATCACATCTTTTTGCACTAGTTTGAATGCACCGTCTCGAGGCATGTAGCTTTTCGAGACGTCGCAGTGGTTCTCTCGAGGCCGTTTAAGGTTATAAGTGCCCCTCATACCTGTCCTCCCTTCCTTCATCATTAGGATTTTTTCGCCTCTAATGTGCACAAAACTCGTCGTTTAAAAGTGGTGCCATAATTTTAAAAATAACCGCACTCACTCATTAAAAAGATATTAAATATAAGTATAGTGATAAAAACGGGTCGATCCCACGGAGAAGAAATATTTCTTTTAAGCAAGTTGAAAAATCATTATGTTTTGAAAATCGAATTTGAGTGAGTTTTTGAAAGTTAAACTAAAATTGCATGAAAATAGATTTCTTGAAATTAAATCTATCTAAAGAATATTAGAGGATTAAGAAGAGAAATTGGAAGGAGTGGAGAGAGAAAATAAAAGGGATAATCGCACAAAAATTAACTTTTATTACTAAGAGAGGAGTACAACCTTTATGAAAATTAAAAATTACAACTTAAATAAACTAAAGGAAAACATAAGAAAGGAGCAAAGATAATGAAGAATAGTGCCGCCAAATTGTCGTGCTGAATCTTTGAGGAGATCACTCTGCCGTGGAGATAAACACCACTTTTAGAACATTGAAATAGAAAATAATTTTGAAAGATTTTAAGGATATAAAAATAATTTTTTCTATATTTTAACTTGTTTCGACATTATTCTAACAGAGCCTGTTACATCAAGTGGATAACCTATTATGAGGGATGAAAACATTTCAAAACCAATGAAGAAGGAAAACGGCAACTGCGTTCATGCACGTTAACCAGAAATATGCTCTGCAAACTTAATTACTGATAGCCGTATGATGTGTCTGTCTCTTTTTACCAAATATCTATTGCTTCGGCAGCTATTGCTTCTCAAGTTAGTTCAATTCTCTCCCTCGCTGAAATGTGGCAAATTCACGTGCGATGTTTCCACCGTAACAAAATTCACACATTTCATTCACGTATGAAATATCTTTGCAATGTTATCGAGTACAATTTTGTAGACTGCATGCCTCGATTAATTAAACTGGAACTGTTCTCTACACCGCGTTAGATATATGTCCGGGCTACTCATTGTCAAGTTGGCACCCGTTCGAAGGGACGTTGGATTAAGTTGTTGAAAAATATGTTAAAAAGTGGGGACTCGTGAGTAAAGAATTCTGTTTTTGGACTATTTTGAGGGTGACTTTGATAACACGACGGAATATGTTATGGGGAGGGGTTCGGATAAAATATTTTTAAAATTTTTTCTTTTAATGTTTGATAACTTATTGAGTTAAGTTATTCTACGTGGAATGGTCGAATGAATTAACTTTCAAATAAATATTGTAACGGCGAAAAAATAGTCTCTCCGATCTCGTATCACACTTTTAAGATTTGTTTGATTGAGAAAGGACGTCTAACCACCCGTGGAAGTCTGCAAAGATCAGGAATAAGACGTCAGAAGGAGTCTTGGGTGTTATCTCAGGAGATAACCCTCCGATGCTTAAGTAAGGACCGTGGCGTGGCGAAGAGCAGCAAGAAATAGAGAAGATGAGAGAGGGTAAGAGTGGAGTAGTCAAGCCTGGGAGCAGGAGAGGAGTCTCTATATGTGCTCGCTATATCTGGCGGGTGCTCGGAGAGTGCTCGTCGTACTGGAGAGTGTGCTCGGAGGTCAGTCTCCCCTAGTATCTCTCCTTCCTCTTCCGAGTATCTGGGTGTCTTACCACGCGGGCCTGCCTTCTTGTAGGGGTGTCTCTCTCTCTATGAGTGCGTGCCTTCGTGTATGTCTGTATATACCTCTGTGTGTGTCCTTCATCTGATCGGAGGTCTATTTATACCAGTTGTCTTGACGGTAGAGGTCCATCCCTTAACAGGGAAAGGCGTAAGTCGTGAGGTAATGCCTCTCCGCGATCGTGAAGAGTTTCCCGTTATGCACCCGTTTATCCAGGCAACGCGGCCTTCAGGCGAGTCTTATGGCGCTCTAGGTGCGTGCTCGCCCTTACTAGAGCAGACGCCAGCAATGGCAGGAGTAACGTTCGGGAGTAACTTTTGGTCGTCAGAGAGTCATCCGGCGCCCGAGATGCCCGTGTTGATGCCGCTTGTGGACTGGCGAATCTTCCGTTCACCTTCATTGGGTCGCCTGGTGTGGGACGCTAACCATCGGGTGACCTGATTTGCACCCGGCGGACCTTGAACCAATGTAGGCCTGGCACTAGTGGACCGCATTTGAGGCGAGTTGATTTTACTCTCCTCAAGGACCTTAATCTTAATTGACTTTAAGTAACTTAATCGTGTTACCAAACTCGATTAAAGGTGAGTAGTTAAAATAATTCATCTTGTTCTACCCTTATTCTGTTATTAAAATCATCTTAAAAATATTTTTAATATAAGTTAAAATTTCACGAGAAAAATGGATGCCATGAACATGAGACACGTACAAGGAGGAGAAGAAATGAAGCTGTGCATCGTTGGGGTGTCATGCGCCCTCGCCACGACGTACTCTATCTCTCATTAGTGCATTTAGATATATACGCACTATTTTTTAATCTTCAGATCTATAAATCATAATAAAAAGTGAGACTCACATTCTCCATATTTCTTAAATTCTAAAAACTAAGGTCAATCGTATTTATTATTATTAATTTTATCTTAAAACTCCCCCCCCCCCTCTCTCTCTCTCTCTCAAACGAGACATGCATGCATTTAAGTGCACCAATGAAGAAGATGTGGCAGGGGAGCATGGCACCTCCGCGATGCACCGTAGCATTTTTACAAGAATAAATTCATCTCTCAGTAGAGTATTGCATTTGGATAATAAAAATATTACAATATATATATATATGCAGGACGTCGTTAATATGACAGCTACCTTTGGGTGTAGATGCTTCCATGTGTCAGAGGTGCTACGGTTCTAAAAGTTGGGACCTCACCCAACGCCTTGCACCAAATTTGTGTCCCGTTATTTATTAGCACCGGCAAATTAATGAGATGCCAAATCCCAATAAATTGTTTGCACAATTCTGATATCGAACATTAATTGTTTCCATCTACTTGGGAGTCATAACGCCCAGAAAACACAAGGGCTAGGAGTCTAGAAACACTTAATTATCCCCCTGCAGTTCGACACAACAAAATAAGTTGGTGGAGTATTAAGATGAATATATCTGATCATAGATCTTATAATATTTTCTATTCTTTATTATGTTCTTAATGGTATGTTTTATGTGTGGGTCAGATAGAGCCATATATATTGTTGGCTTTGGCATGTTTTCTTCTGCTGCCGGTGCTTTTTTAGGTTAGCCTTCCTGTTTGTACGTAAATCTTTGATGGGGGATGAAATGAAATTTGTCTTTACGACCGTAAAAGAGTGGCCAAACAGTTTGGTGATTTTGTTCGACGTCTCTTCAAATAAAAGAAAATTAGTACTTGTACGTCCCACCATTCTGTTAAGTTTTAAAAATTAATGAGTACCGGGGGAACAACTCTCGCGCGCGTGGATGTTTGGACTAGCGTTCTTTCCGACATATATTATGTTGTCAAACAAGCTCTTGATTCTCAAATTAATGAAATGGAATTATGAAATATTTGAGTTACACTTAAAATCATGATATACCTAATATAATAATATAGAGGTTGGAAAATATCACCTACGTCTCGTATTATATCTCTGAGATTTATTTGTTGGAAAATAACGACCGATCATCTCAAAATATATAACCTACAATCACTATATAGAATATCAGAATGAGTCACGAGAGTGATTTAAGTGACAACCTTATGATGTTTAAATAAAAAAAGAGTAAACAAACATAGGAAGTTTTTAGGGTGTTTGGGAACAGTTTTTTTTAATCTATTTCTATCTAAAAATTTGTGTCAGTATAATTTTTAACTTAAAATTAATAAAAACTGACATTTTATGTTTGGTAGCAGTATCATAAATTTTAAATTTTGTGTACATGTGTTTGTCGTACGGATAGAGAGAGAGAGAGAGAGAGAGCCGCCGGGGGAGGGGAGGGGGCGCCGCAGGGGGAGGGGCTGCGCGTGGGGGGGGGGGGGGCGCCGGAGCCGGAGGGGAGAGGGGGAGGGGCTGCGCGCGTGGGGGGCCGCCGGAGCTGGTCGGGGACGGGAGGGGGCGCCGCAGAGGGAGGGGCTGCGCGCGGGGGGGGGGGGGGGGCGCCGGAGCCGGAGGGGAGAGGGGGAGGGGCTGCACTCGTGGGGGGCCGTCGGAGCTGGTCGGGGAGGGCTGCACGCGAGGGGGGGGCCGCTGGAGCCGGTCGAGGATGGGAGGGGGCGCCGCAGGGGGAGGGGATGCGCGCGGGGGGGGGGCGCCGGAGCCGGACGGGAGAGGGGGAGGGGCGGGGTTGCGCACGGGGGGGGGGGGGGGGGGGGCTGCCGGAGCCGGAGGGGGGGATCTGCCGGGGAGGGGGGATCCGCCGGGGAGGGGGGGAACGGTCGGGGGAGGGGGACGAGCCACAGGGGAGGGGACGCACGGGGGAGAACGAGATTGCAGTTTCAAAAAAAAAATTGGTCAGGAGTTATTTTTTTTTAAGAAAGATTTGTATGGGAGTTGGTTCTCTCCCTAAAATTTAGGGGAGTCGTACCAAACACCCATAAGTGAGTTATCTCTCTCTTTTTTAAATTTGAGAGAGAAAGAGGTAAAAAAAACCGCAACCAAACACCCTATTAGGGAGAAAAAGAGAGAGATAGAGCACATAAAATAAAGGCAAAGTGTGGAGAGTGATTGGAGAAGAGGAAAATAATCAGGGAGATAGGGAGGGTCGCTACAGGATGGATTATTTTAGATCGCACTGGATTCAATGTTATTCAACTTCACTGGATTTGACACGTTTTTCCCTCCTCAAATAATATCTAACCCTTTAGGCCCTCTTTGATTTTCGAACACGGTAATCGACCTCCGAGTAAGGCTTTTGTGTGAGGGAAGTGTGGGTCCTTCTCTCTCTTCGATTAGCGGAAGTCTCGATAACGACCCGATAATTCTATTACCAAAGAGGGTCTTAATATGTAATGATGGCACGAGAGGATTTGGAGATGAACGTGAGTATCCTTCCCTAACACAATTGGGTGTAGTACTTCTATCTTATAAAGCACTCGTCATAGAGAACGCCAATCTAGTGCCGGAAACGATGGAGGACGGGACATAAATTTAGGTGGAGTGAAGTTGAAGACATGCGAGCTTGGATCGATCTCCCCACTAGGCCTGGCAATTATCCGTTTAAAATTCGAACCGAATTCGAATTCGTATTCGTTTAATCGGATAATTATCTGAATAAAATATCCGACGGATAATTTAATCGGATATCGGATATCCGATTATTAATCAGATACGAATTCAAATATTGAGATATCCGTGTCGGATATTATTCGATCGAATATGAACCCTTAGATAAAAATCTACTGATATACATATTCTATATATAATTAGCTTAAATCTTAGTATATTGTTTGATTATTCTTTTTTATCTTTTTTGGTCTCAAAATATAATTTAAAAATAAGAAATTCACTTATACCCACTTCGTAAGTTATCTCCTATTTTTTAAGATGAAGTCTAATCTTTTGATAACATCTCTCAAAATAAAAAAAACTTTCACTCTTTCTTTATTTTTTTGAGAAAATAATATATTATGCTCTCACACCGCTAACACAACTCACCCCTAAGTAGGCCTAGTAATTATCCGTTTAAAATTCGAACCGAATTCGAATTCGTATTTATCCGATCGTTATCCGAATAAAGTATCCTACGAATAATTCGATTATTAATCAGATAATTCGATTATTAATCGGATACGAATTCGGATATCACACTATCCGCTCCGTATCCGACCATTTACAGGTCTACTCCCCACCGGAGGCTCACGAGAGTTTAGAATTTTGAGGGGTAGGTGAAAAGAAAGGGGAAGAAAGAAAAATTATGCTGGTGGACTAAAATTGAGGGCAATTAATGTGCATAGTGTGACTATATATATTAAATGTACGTGGTCACCCCCTCGATCATCTGTACCATAGATCGAACTGGGGGTTCTTTTGGCATTCCTCTTTCCACGTGCACATGTGCCATGATTTTTCATTTTTAAAAAAAAAATTGAATAGCTTTTGGTTATCATATCTACCTTTTGTTAAAATGTTTTAGAATAAAAATCTAATGAGAAAAAGGATATGTTCAAATGATTAATTTCCATTCTTATGAAAGGCAAATCTCATATATAGACGGAAGAAGGTAAAATTCGCTAGGCTCAGCACAGCTCGATAACGTCAAATCTATGACGGTATACTCCGCCCAGTCTTGGTCCCGTAAGCACGACCCAACCAAGACCCACGAAGGCTTCTCTAACTCAAGAAAGCTTCTCCAAATTCTTGAGCAGAATCTTTACAAGTGTGCATCCTGGACACTGTGAAACTCGCCAATGGGTGAACGTTGGAGCTCGCATCACGGAACTTGTCACCGCGAAGGCCAAGTCACACCCACGTCACTGAGATGTCTGCCACGATATCCTTCCTCAGAGAACTGACGAGAGGACGATGGGAGATCTCCATGATCAAATAAGACACCACTCCATAGATGACGCCATTGCTAAGTCAGAGACACGCCACTGCCTCCTGTATAAATAGATCCTTAGTGGGACCTATAGAGAGGAGGCAAGTACGTAGACTCACCAGCATATCAAGAGATTTCCTTCAACCAGAGAGCGGGAGAGAGAGAGAGAGAGAGAGAGATCCCTCCACGGTGCCCCACTTCTTGTCTCTCCGAGCATTTACTGCCTACTCCAAGCACTTTCTGAGCACTCTCCCATCTCCAGGCTACCTCCTCTCCTTCCTTTACTTACTCCCTCTTTTGGTTCTCCCTTACTGGACGGTTCTGACTTAGGCATAAGAGGGTTGTCCTCTGGGATCACTCCCAGGGCTCCTTCTGACGATTCTTTCAAGTGCCTACAGTTTCCTTCAGGGTCGTCTGCTACTCTTTCTCGTCAAATAAATCTTAAAGATGTAGTAGGAGGTGAAGAGGACACTTTTTATCCTCTACACCTTTTGGCGCCGTCTATGGGAATCGAGCAAGAAGCCATGGCACCCAGAAAGAACTATCGCAATACTAGCAACCATCAAGGAGCCTAGACTTCCCAACGCGCTTCCCAGGAAGCATCTTCCCACCCATCTCGTGGCGTCACTCCACAAGATCCCATCACGAACGAGCTAGTAGAGATGTGCCGCTAGATATAGGCGCTGATGGAGGCCTATCAGGACCTCCTCAATCACCAGGTAGAGTAGGAGAGGGCCCTGATGGGACCCCCCCAAAATGGTGGTGCACCCACTGTAGCGAAGTCTCACCGGGTACGTGAACCTTTGCTCCCCTCCGCCACACACTCTCGATGCCCACGCAACTGACCATCATAGCATCTCGCCAGCCCGTTGCACTCCAACCCGAAGATAGCACGACAATTATGATGTTATTAGGAAGTCGAGTATGAGCTCGAGGGAAAGATCCGCTACCTGGACGACATCCTCTAGCTAGTGTGGACCAAGGGAACGACGATTTTGACTTCCATGCTCCCTTTTCCTAGGAGAGCATGGAAGTGTCGATCTTCCCAAAGTTCCAACTCTTGACGTTTATCTTGTACGACGGCACCACCAACCATACCGACTACATGCATACCTTTGAGTCAAACCTGGTATTTCACCGGGCCTCGGACGCTGTGAAGTGTTTGGCGCTCGTCAGCACCTTGCAATAGAATGCCCGGACTTGGTTCGAGGGGCTACCTGTCGGGACTATAACATTTTTCCAACGGCTGAAGAGGATGTTCAAGGAGAACTTCATGGGTTGTAAAAAAGAGATAAGATCTATGGTGAGCCTCCTCCCCATCAACTAGTGGGACTTCGTCGCTCGCTTCCGCAAAGAGGCCCTCCGCATCCCTTGCCTGGACGTTCGCATTGCCGCAATAGCACTGACGCAAGGCACCTGGGACACCATCCTCTGACGAACGCTCCGTGTGGAGTCCCCGGTGACGCTGACGGAGCTCCTCGTCCTAGCTCAGAAGCACGCCAGTTGTGAGGAGAACAATGTAGCATTAGGCCGAGCGGTCGGGACCAACTAGCCCGGCCGCAAGCGATCAGTCGATTCCCCCTAAAGGGAAAGAAGTAAGCTCGAGTGCCGAGATCGAGAGCGTTGCGACCAACAGGGGGCAACAGAGAAGGTATATACAGGCACTACACCCCTTTGACGGCCCCACCTGAGCAAATCATCATGGAGATCTATGAGGAACCTTACATCCATTGGCCCCCAAAGATGATGTTTGACCCGAGGACGAGGGATCAGAGGAGGTACTACCACTTCCACCGCGACTATGGCCATGATACCATTTTTTTTATCTTGTTCACCCTCCTCTTTAGCAGTCCTTTGAAATTAGGGTCATTAATTCACATCTGCTGCTCATGAGTTCATAGTGATTCCTTTCTTCTCTTTTTTTTAGTTCAGTTATCTGTCCATGATGTTATGCAATTCAGCCCATCTATCATTATCCTTTTATGTGATTGGTCTTTAAATTACTCGGCGAAAATCCGGCAGCACCTCCCCTAAACCCAGAGCTTTGGGGGGTGTTAATTAGGTACACGCCCACGGAGGAAATCCGAGACGACCCCAAAATAAGGAGGATGCGCGCGGAAGCAGCAACATCCACTGACCCGAATTGGGCACGAAAACCCCGAGGACTAACCTACAAGGGGCCCCAATGACTCAAGGGCTGCCATAGTCCCGATTTCGAGACGTGGTCTTAAGCTATTGCCAAACTATATGGCCATTAATATGCACCCTTTTAAAGGAGATCACCTAGGGACCATGCTACAAGGAAGCATGCCCCCGGAGATCTAAGAGAGATCAAGAAAATTTTAGAGAAAAGCCAAGGGAGAATTAAAGAAAATTGAGAAGTGACCCCATAGGAGCCCGGGAGTCATACTCATAGAGTGTGTAAACCCGGGGCCCTTCCTATAGGCCGTTCCTTGCATCTCTTCCCCAAAACAGCGAAGATCGAGCATCATGGAAGATATAATCTGGGATTAAATCCCACATTTCTCACCCCTTTGGCATCATGACCATGAATTTAGTCAAATCCCAAAGCAGGGTTTTGAGGAAAAGAAATCGGGAAAAGTTCAAAATGAGGAAGAAACTATGTGAGTGCCCAATGGTTGGCAACCCAGAATCTTGTTCATGGGTGCGAACAAACCCTGAATCGGTGACCACCGAGAGGACAATGGCATCCTCATATGAATGGCATACTAAAATCTTGAGAGAAATCGACCTATCTACTGCGGAGAACAGAAAAGAGAAAAAAAACAAGGGATGATGCCTCACACACATTAAAGGGGAGTCATATAAGCTCATAAAGAATCAGGGCCAGGGGCCCTTCATTTCATTGATTTCTGAATAAGGAACATTACATCAAGCTAAGCCATACAAGAACACGGAGAAGAAGAAACAAGAAAGAAGCCACGAGACCCACCCTCTTATAAGCACCTCCCACAACCTCTCTCCTCCTCCCCTTGCTCTCTCTCTCACTCCCTGAATGATGTGGCACGACTTATGAGAATGTAGCAGCTAAACTGTGATCCCTTGGACCTACCACGCAAACACAAGCACAAGAGCGGAGACTTACGTGAAATACCGAACCACCATGCGCACTCGCTTCCCGGGGTGACTCAGTGATGCCGAGTGGAGGTAGTAGAGCAAGACCCTTGCTGGTAGAGGGCCAGCAGGGCTAGAGTTTCCCTCCCAAGGGTATGGTGCCCACAATCAAGGGGCTGGCTAGGCGCCTAAGGGGGCATCGGGTCACTCTCTCTCACAATTCCACAGTGACCGCACGTGAGCTGGGAGCTCCGGGATCGGGCGCTCTCTCACTGACCAGCGGGGCAATTCTATGGATATTAGATAAGCAAGCACTGAAATGAGAGCAAGGGATTAGAGCTTACTCGGTCGATTTGAAGAACTGACCCCGTTCGGAGACGTTGGCGAGCGGGGAAGTGTGGGTTCCCCACACACTGCGTTGGTGAAGCTTCTCCCTATTTAATAAGTTACATGAACTACTCCTCACGCAGGAGAGGGAACTCGGGGTGGAGAGAATAAGGGTATAATCAAACACAACCTCCACGCAGGGAGGGGTGCTAAGCCGGCCAGGCAGGGAAGGGAGAGTAGCTAAGGAAGTAGCCGATTGATCCCTTCACCGGTTTTGCCCGCTTCTATGACTACTTGATAGGTACTCGCTGTTGTCGCCGCCACGGACTCTCCCGGACTTGGAAGTCACCGAAACCAGTGCCAAGTTTTCACTGGTTAAACATGGTGGATTCCTGAATTTTCCTGAAATTTCTAGTCGTCGCCGATGGCCGGGGCAGGTGCTGGAACTGGGCGGCTTTGTTCTGGCTTGGACTGGTTCCAGAGTACTGCAGTAGGAAGACGAACTCGCCACGAACACTCCCGAGATCCGAATGACGTGAGACTAGAATGGACGCGAGCGTGGCCGAGTCTTCTTAAATCTGTTGTGTGCTGTGATACCACTTGCTGGGTAGTGGCTGACTGATCTAGAGGGGGGGTGAATAGATCTGCACCTCTTTTCGTAATTCAACCCTCTATAAAGCTAGACAGCAAGAATCGCAGCGGAATAAAAACTAGTTTAACGAAGAGCATAATGAGTTGCTTAGCAAGATAAATAAGTAATGTGAATATTAAACCTAAGCATGCATCTAGCACAAGCAATCACACAAACAAACCATGAACACAATAGATTTTAAGGTGGTTCGGACTGAATCCTCAGCCCTACGTCCACCCCTCACCAAACCCGGTGAGGCTCCACTAGTGCAGCGCACCAAACCGCAAATCGAAAACCACCGATTGCCTTCCTACTAACCAACGGTAGGGACGTCAACACCGCAGATCGGAAACACCTCCGATTGCCTTCCTACTAACCACCTGGTAGGGACGTCAACCGTAAATTGGAACACCCTCCAATTGCCTTCCTACTAACCACCGGTAGGGACGAATCACAACTTCAATGTTTAACAATATTGAAAGTAAAACAAATGTGAAGGAACTAAAACAAGAGATTGAGTAAGAAGGAATTGGCCCTTGAATGGAAATGATTTGTTGATCAGCAACAGGGATCTCTTCTTCTTGCAAATCAATATTCTTGATTCACCCTTGAATGGATGAATGTTCTTCACGGAGTACTGTTCATGTGAACAGTAACTGTTCTTCCAATCCTCCTCTTTTGATCTTCTTTTTGATCTCTTTGAATGGATGAAGAAGTGAATAGATGTTACCTTGATCCTTGCTTCCTTCTTCACAGATCTTGGAAGATGATTGCTTTGATATGAACTTTGAATACCTTGGATTGGATGAAGATGTTCTTCACGGAGTGCTGTTCACGTGAACAGTAACTCTTCCTTCAATCTCCTCTTTTGATCTTCTCTTTGTATCTTCTTGAAGTGGATGAAGAGAGTAATTGATTCTACCTTGAATCTTGTTTCTTCAACAACTTCTAGGAGTTTGAATGCTTCAAAAATCACCTTGGATGAATCGGAATGATGTAGATGATTTCTCTTGAAGATCTTGAATGAAGCTAGCTTCCTTAGATCACCTTGATAGCCTAGCTTGCATCTGATCTTCCTTGAATGTTGTTTGCCTTGATTTGAGCTTGAATCAACCTTGCTTGGATGAAGAACTTCTTCACGAAGTACTGTTCACGTGAACAGTACCTCGTCCCCTTTGGATCTCCACAAATCACACTTGGCCTCTTTTGATCTTCAATTGAGCATATGGAAGCCTTTTCTTTTTCTTTCTTCTCCAAGTGTTGTATTTATAGACCTTGAATGGTCCTTGGAGAAGCCCTAGACCAGATCCACAATTTTTAGGTGATTGGGAGACTTTGGGGTTCTTTGGGATTAAAGAAATCATGAGAATTAGGCAGCCCACGAAGTGGAATTCGAGTCAAACTTTGCTGCACTCGGGGCTGGCGGTCGACCGGAATTCATGGGGCGGTTGACCGGAACCTGCAAGATCTCCAACTTGTCGGTTCTGGGAAAACCGGTCGATCGGAAAAGTAGGGGCGGTCGACCGAAACCTGTAAATCTTGGAGTGGTTCGTTTCTGGAAGAACCGGTCGACCGGAAAGGCAGGGGCGGTCGACCGAAACCTATAAAACGTGGAATTCACGTGAACAGTACCTCGTCCCCTTTGGATCTCCACAAATCACACTTGGCCTCTTTTGATCTTCAATTGAGCATATGGAAGCCTTTTCTTTTTCTTTCTTCTCCAAGTGTTGTATTTATAGACCTTGAATGGTCCTTGGAGAAACCCTAGACCAGATCCATAATTTTTGGGTGATTGGGAGACTTTGGGGTTCTTTGGGATTAAAGAAATCATGAGAATTAGGCAGCCTACGAAGTGGAATTCGAGTCAAACTTTGCTGCACTCGGGGCTGGCAGTCGACCGGAATTCATGGGGCGGTCGACCGGAACCTGCAAGATCTCCAACTTGTCGGTTCTGGGAAAACCGGTCGACCGGAAAAGTAGGGGCGGTCGACCGAAACCTGTAAATCTTGGAGTGGTTCGTTTCTGGAAGAACCGGTCGACCGGAAAGGCAGGGGCGGTCGACCGAAACCTGTAAAACGTGGAATTCTTAGGCTCTGGCAAATCTGGTCGACCGACCAATGTGTGTAGGTCGACCGGAAACACCTATACCTGTAAAAATGAAGTGTTAGACCAATGAAACATGTTCATAAGTCAAGATATTCATGTCCTCATCAATTTCATGTATTTTGGGATTGAAATCAACTTAGAATATACTTTGAGCATTTCTAAATTTTGTTCCGGGGGCTCCGCCCCCGGAAACCCCCGCAAGGGGCGCTGCCCCCTTGACCCCCGCGACCTGACCGCGCAGGTCGATCCGCGTGCGAGGGCGCAACATTGAGCTTTCACTTGTCCATTCATTTGCATATCTTGATCATCTTGGATGAATGCTCAGTCCTTTGTAGAAGCTTTGCTTCATTCCTTAGGCCTTTTCTTTCTTGCTTGGCCTTGCTTAGCTAGAGCCTTTTCTTCCTTGCTTGGCCTTGCTTGGACGTGTTCATTTCACTTTCATTTCGCCACCTCTATTCCATTCTTTGGTTGCATTCTGTTGAGCTTTCACAGTAGATATTTCCACTCCAATCAAAGTGTACTTGGCATCATGCACTTGGCATCATGAGTGACTTTTGATCATCCTCCTGGGATGGCTTGCTCCTTTGGATTGATCTTGATTTGTGTGTTGCAAGACATTCTTGATCTGCAAGTGCACTTGGCAATATAATGACCTGAATTGTATGCAAATAGATTTTATCAAATGCATAGCAAAAGCAAAATGCATATCAAATTGATTTTATCAAATGCATAGCAAATGCATAATGAATAGCAAAATGACTCTAAAGACATACATCATCAAAACACAAGAAATGAGTCATAGTTGAGTCATAGTTGGAATCACATCAAAACAATAGAACCAATCATTAGTTGAGTCATAGTTGGACATCATCAAAACAATAGAAACACTCACGTTCCACACATGCCCAACTTTAGCACAACATTCTCCCCAACAAAATCAGCAACAAAGAAGGGCCCCAGGGGAAGTCGGAGTCGTGAGAAAGAGCCCGAAGAGTGGGGGGTGTCGGGGCTGGCTCTGACTGGACTGACCAAGGGGAGCAAGGATGTGGGCGCAAGAGCTTCAGCACTGGGGCTCTGGTCTTTGCTTGGATGCCAGCTGCGCGATCGGATGAGAATGAACCTCCTGGGCGGCTCCTAACTCAGATCGAGGCGGGACCGCCTCGCCTGCGAAGCTGACTGAAGGATCTTTCCAACAATATAGGGTGTGCCTCCTGGAGCTCCGGGATGTAGTGGTGGTCGGCGCTGCAACAGGCAGGGTCTTCTGTAGATCTTCAGTTGCACTCAGGTTAGTGGAACAAGGTAGAAGAAGGGAGGTGTTTTGGTGGAGGGGTATAGGATTTGAAGGTGTTGATGATGGGGAAGGGTTGGAAGGTGGGAAGGGGATGTGGGGAAGATGGGCAGGGGGGGCGGAGCTAGCAAGGGGGAGAGGTGGGGTGCGATGATGGCTTTGGTGGAGGAGAGAGGGGGGGCGCAAATGGTCTTGGAGGGAGAGGAGGGTTCTTTCCTTTATTTTGAAATGGGGATAAAGGAGGGATTAATTTTGGTCTGGGGAATGGGAAGGGTTGTCTTGGGAAGGTGAAGGGGAGCTTAGGGAGATGGGATTCTCCCTTGGGAGATGGAGGGGAGGCTTGGGAAAGGGAAATGTTGCCTTGGAAGGTGAAATGTTGCTTGGGGCTTGGTGAGAGTAATGGTGGGATTGAAGGAGCCTTGGGAAGATGAAAGGGTTGGGGCTGATGTGGAGGATGAGGTGGCAAGGGGAGAGGAGAGAGAGGATGGTGCACCCTAGAGAGAGAAGGGGGGTCGCCCCTTTTAGAGAGAGAGGGAGAATGAGAGAGAGATTGAGAGCTAGAGAGAGAGAGGGAGGGGTTCTCACAAGATTTTGTGGAATGCTTAATTCTAATTGTTCATTAGTTCTCTAAGGAGGGGTTGGGGTCCTATTTATAGGGACCCAAACTTTTACATGACAAGACTACCCTTGGCTTTACATATAATGAACAAGCTGACCAAAAAGCCAACCAAGGGGTAGATGAAGACACAAACATAGAGAAATGACTTAGGACCTAAGAAAATGACTCAAATAAAGGGGAAAATTACATCAAAATGACTCAAACAAAAGAGAGAAATACATCAAAATGATCCAGATAGATAATCTAAGTGTCGTGGGGGCCCTGCTCGACATGGAGCTCGATCCTATCCCTCTCCTAGAACAGGTGAAGTCCCGAGCCAGAGAGAATCATGGGTGACGTCCCCATCATTTCCCCTGGGCTGCGAAGAGCTCGACTCTGTCGAGTAGGGTGCCACCCTGCTGCGATACTGCTCCAATATGTCGGGGTCCATCTGCTGGAGATCCTCCCGACTCACCCATGCATCATCCGAAGGAGGTCGACCCTTCCACCGAACCAGATAGCGCTCATATACCTTGCTCCGGGTAGTAGTGACCGGTTCATCTAATATCCGCTCCACTTGCTCACGCTGGTTTCTCGGGACAGGTGGAGCTCTCTCATGGGTAGGGGCTCTCTCAAAGGATGGAACAAGCTCGATGTCCTCACTGGGTGTCACCGTGGGGCCTCTGTATGGCACCAGGTCAGCCACGTTTAAAGTGGGGCTTACTCCGTATTCCTCAGGGAGGTCCAACACATAAGCATTAGTGCCGATGCATCTCAGAACCTGGAAGGGTCCTGCTCCATGAGACCTCAGCTTTGAGACATTTCTAGGGAATAGTCTCTCAGTCCTCACCATCACAAAATCACCTACACGGAATTCTTGGTGGCGGCGGTGGGAGTCGGCTAATTTCTTGTACATCTCGTTGCTCTTGTTGATGTGTTTGCAAGCATGCAACACTGTGACATGTCGGACATAGGACTTTGTGAAGGCTAACACTCTATTGGAGGTTGGGGGTCCCGGGCACCCAAATGTGGATCTAGTATGTTTAGACTCTCTATGAAAGTTGGTGAGAACGGGAGGGCCGGGACTTCCAAATGTAGCCATGTCATGCATAGCTTTCCTATTGATGGTTGGAGGGCCAAGGTATCCAAATGTGGTTCTAACATGCGTAGACCCTCTATCAAAGTGGGTGAGTAATGGAGGGTCTATGTGCCTTAGTTCACTTACCCTAAGTGACCCTAGACAAAATGATGCATGTGACTCCAACCTCTCATGTTCTTGATGAACCCTAGGATGATTGACTTGTAAGGGAATAAAGTAGTGGTGTTCTTTGATGAATTGTGGTGTGGGTTGTGGGTTGAGGGGTTCCTAAAAGGAGGGATCATGTGGATCTAGGAGGACTTGGGTTGTGGGGAATGTGGCTTCTTCCCATCCTAGACCTTGAGCACTCCGAAACATACACTCCCTAGTGTGGCCTATTTACTCGTCTCCTAATGGGGTAAGCACCAAAGTGGATTCCCTAGGTGGAGTGCCCTTTCTTTGTGGTGGGTGGGGGTCAAAGGGCTGGCTTTGGCAAAATTCGTCGGGCTCGGGTAGAAACAATAAGAGCTTACTCATACAAGGGCCCTTGGTGTAGATGGAGATGATGGACCCGATGGAAGGGTGTGATAAACTAAGATATCCCGTGTCGCTTGCTCCTAAGGCCAGCAAGTTTGTCACCTCTATTTGCCTTAGTATTCCCTTAATCAAGTCCCTCATGGTTCCTACAAAGCAGGACGATTGGTAGGCTGTGTGGAATGGTGGGCTGGGCACGATTGGGTAATGATTTTCCATAGGGGGGTGTAAGACGTAGGGAAAGAGGCTTTGTTCAAGCCACTCAATGAGAGGTTCCCCTAATATCACAATTCTCATGGAGGGATGGGTGGGGGGACTTGGTTGGACATCTTGTAACTCTCGGGGAAGGATGCATCCAGTTAGGCTCAATGGGGTTTCTTTGGGTAGGGATGAGTTCTCTTGACCCAACTCTTGGCATTGGGCTTCATATTCCTCTTCCCAATCTAGAGGAGCCTCATGGACTTTGGTCACTTCCTCAAGTTCCCCTTGGGTAGGGGTAGCTATTTTTTCAATCAGTATGTTGGACATCTCTCGTGAAGGGAGTTGATTGATGAAGTGTCCAAAGCCTTTACACTTAAAGCATTGTTGTCTATTTCCCGGAGTGTCCCCACCCACACATGGCCCATTGGAACTCCCTTCTTGTCGGGTTATAGGTTGACTAGGGGTGACTCTTGTCGGATGGGGGGTGGGAGGAATATTAGTGGGCCGAAATGGGGTGCTTCCACTTGGACATGGTGTGGGGGTCTTTAAGAGAGGGGCTGGGTTGGGACGGGGTCCCATGTCCTTGGGATCATCCGGTCGTGGAGTGCACCTAGGAGTCCTAGAGAACCGCATCATTCTTAAGGGATGGTTATCCAGGTTATCTCGGGGATGCCTTTCCTCACACCCGTAATGTCGGGGCCTCTCATAGTCATAATAAGGATCATAGTCCGTTCCGTCCATGTCAAACCCATCCCATGGAGACCGAGCTCTAAGGCCATGGTTCCTAGGTGGTGGTTCATTTACTTCCCGTCCAAATTCATCCCGTGGTGACCGAGCTCTAGGGCCGTAGTTCATTTTTTCTTCAAACCGGTCAAGTCGGGTGGTGATGGTATCTAGCTGATCAAGAATGTTGTTGACGGTAGTGTCAAATCGGTCCATGAATACTTGGGGTGTCTCCCTAGGGTGGTCATGCAAAGGAGCGATGGAAAACACGATGCAAGGGAGACCCAAATGCCAATGTCCTAGGACTAGACTCGTAGAGACCAGTCTAAAACTTACTCTGATACCAAATTGATGTGACACGACTTATGAGAATGCAGCAGCTAAACTGTGATCCCTTGGAACTACCACACAAACACAAGCACAAGAGCAGAGACTTACGTGAAATACCGAACCACCGTGCGCACTCGCTTTTCGAGGTGACTCAGTGATGCCGAGTGGAGGTAGTGGAGCAAGACCCTTGCTGGTAGAGGGCTAGCAGGGCTAGAGTTGCCCTCCCAAGGGTATGGTGCCCACAATCAAGGGGCTGGCTAGGTGCCTAAGGGGGCACCGGATCACTCTCTCTCACAAATCCACGGTGACTGCATGTGAGCTGGGAGCTCCGGGATCAGGCGCTCCCACCAACCAGCGGGGCAATTCTACAGATATTAGATAAGCAAGCACTGAAATGAGAGCAAGGGGTTAGAGCTTACCTGGTCGGTTTGAAGAAACCGACCCCGTTCGGAGATGTTGGCGAGCAGGGAATTAAGTGTGGGTTCCCCACACACTACGTTGGTGAAGCTTCTCCCTGTTTAATAAGTTACATGAACTACTCCTCACGCAGGAGGGGGAACTCGGGGTGGGGAGAATAAGGGTACAATCAAACACTACCTCCACGCAGGGAGGGGCGTTAAGCCGGCCAGGCGGGGAAGGGAGAGTATCTAAGGAAGTAGTCGATTGATCCCTTCGTCGGTTCTGCCCGCTTCTGTGACTACCTGATAGGTACTCGCTGTTGTCACCGCCACAGACTCTCCCAGACTCGGAAGTCACCGAAACCAGCGCCAAGTTTTCACTGGTTGAACATGGTGGATTCTTGAATCTTCTTGGAATTTCTAATCGTCACTGACGGACAGTGCTGGAACTGGGCGGCTTTGTTCTGGCTCGGACTGGTTCCAGAGTACTGCAACAGCAAGATGAACTCGCCACGAACACTCCCGAGATCTGAATGATGCGGGACTAGAACGGACGCGAGCGTGGTCAAGTCTTCTTTAATCAGCAACCAAGAAGGGCCCCAGGGGAAGTCGGAGTCGCGAGAAAGAGCCCGAAGAGTGGGGGGGTGTCGGGGCTAGCTCTGACTAGACTGACCAAGGGGAGCAGGGATGTGGGCGCATGAGCTTCAGCACTGGGGCTCTGGTCTCTGCTCGGATGCCAGCTGTGCAGTCGGACGAGAATGAACCTCCTAGGCAGCTCCGAACTCAGATTGAGGCGAGACCGCCTCGCCTGCGAAGCTGACTGGAGGATCTTTCCAGCAATATAGGGTGTGCATCCTAGATCTTTGAGATGTAGTGGTGGTCGGCGCTGCAACAGGCAGGGTCTTTTGCAGATCTTCAACTGCACTCAGGTTAGTGGAACAAGGTAGAAGAAGGGAGGTGTTTTGGTGGAGGGGTATAGGATTTGGAGGTGTTGATGATGGGGAAGGGTTGGAAGGTGGGAAGGGGATGTGGAGAAGATAGGCAGGGGGGCAGAGCTAGCAAGGGGGAGAGGTGGGGTGCGATGGTGGCTCTGGTGGAGGAGAGAGGGGGGGGGCAAATGGTCTTGGAGGGAGAGGAGGGTTCTTTCCTTTGTTTTGAAATGGGGATAAAGGAGGGATTAATTTTGGTCTGGGGAATGGAAAGGGTTGTCTTGGGAAGGTGAAGGGGAGCTTAGGGAGATGTGATTCTCCCTTGGGAGATGGAGGGGAGGCTTGGGAAAGGGAAAGGTTGCCTTGGAAGGTGAAAGGTTGCTTGGGGCTTGGTGAGAGTAATGGTGGGATTGAAGGAGCCTTGGGAAGATGAAAGGGTTGGGGTTGATGTGGAGGATGAGGTGGCAAGGGGAGAGGAGAGAGAGGATGGTATGCCCTAGAGAGAGAAGGGGGGTAGCCCCTTTTAGAGAGAGAGGGAGAATGCGAGAGAGAGATTGAGAGTTAGAGAGAGAGAGTGAGGGAGGGATTCTCACAAGATTTTGTGGAATGCTTAATTCTAATTGTTCATTAGTTCTCCAAGGAGGGGTTGGGGTCCTATTTATAGGGACCCAAACTTTTACATGACAAGACTACCCTTGGCTTTACATATAATGACCAAGCTGACCAAAAAGCCAACTAAGGGGTAGATGAAGACACAAACATAGAGAAATGACTTAGGACCTAGGAAAATGACTCAAATAAAAAGGAAAATTACATCAAAATGACTCAAACAAAAGAGAGAAATACATCAAAATGATCCAGATAGATAGTCTAAGTATCGTGGGGGCCCTGCTCGACATGGAGCTCGATCCTATCCCTCTCCTGGAGAAAGTGAAGTCCCGAGCCAGAGAGAATCATGGGTGATATCCTCATCACTGAATCTCTATCTATGCAGGTTCACCCCTGGATCTTCTTCCCTTCTTCTCACGTTGCTACATGGGCTAGAGAACTGGGCAGCCAGAAGAAGAAGTTCAAGCTTCGAAGGGTGCCCTTCTTATAGAGGCAGAAGCCCCTGTTCGGAGGGAAGACCTCCGCGCATCCTTTCTCTCTCTCTTTTTTTTTAATCCGCTACCACTGTTGCTGTCGTGCCATTTCCGTTGCCGTTGCTTCGCAAAGGGGGCACGACGGAGGAGAGGGGACCTCTCCCTGGGCTGAGTGGGCCGGACGCAGTCGCTCCGTGTTCGCGTGCTCGCCGGTAGCGTGGAGGAGGTGTTCGAACGTGCAGGCGCGGCGTGAGGTCAACGGAGCATTCAATGCTCGCGGGGGGAAAGAAACGCAAACGGGGAAGTCAGCTTGTGCGTTTCTTTTTCCTATTTTCCTATTTTTATCTATTTTCTCCCCCTCACTTCTTCTATTTCATTTGGCTCATTTCATTTGGCCCATTCTCATTTGGGCCATTTTCCTTTCTTCATTTCTTTTTTTTATGTGCCAACAAATGCCCCCCACCCGCAGGTGTCGCGGACGAGGGACGCGGGAGTGGGGCTTGCGGGTGTAGCTTCTTGTCCGACAGGTGGTTGATATTGGGGCGGAACATCTTTGGATATAGATAAACAGTCTTGGCCGCGGACTATATCGACTGGTCCCTACCGAGAGTCAGGCACCAATCAAGATGATATCGTCGATATTGGGTCTATACCGACACAAGGATATCTGGTTTATCTGGTCTTAGATAGAAGGTCAAATCCATTGGGTTGTATTGATCATCGCGGTGGGACAGATGGGTTGGTCCTGTTCGAGAGACAGGTGCCAACCCGAGTGGTATCATCAGCATTGGGCTCATGCCGACGTATGGAAT
The DNA here is from genome assembly GCA_022559845.1 of Amorphophallus konjac. Taxonomy (NCBI): domain Eukaryota; kingdom Viridiplantae; phylum Streptophyta; class Magnoliopsida; order Alismatales; family Araceae; genus Amorphophallus; species Amorphophallus konjac. The sequence continues at coordinate 48,988 of JAHNEJ010000150.1, read as the reverse complement.
TGAGTTTATCTGGCTTAGGAGAAAGGCCTAAATCATTAAGTTGTATCAGTTTTCATGGTGGGATAATAGATTGGTCCTGACGGGGAGCCAGGTGCCAATCGAGGTCGTATTGTCAACATTGGGTTTAGGCTGTCGCAAAGAATTAGGTCTATCTGGCTTAGACGAAAGGTCTAGGCCATATGCCCCTCGGCTAAGACCTTGAAAGGCCATAGGCACTGAGTTAAGTGGTCCATTGGTAGTGGGATTGCACCAACGCAAGGAGTTCAAGTTTCTCTGACTTAGACGGAAGGTCTAGGTCATACCCCTCGGCTGAGACCCCGAAAGGCCTTGGACGCCGAGCTAAAAGGATTAACGAATCGCTTCCTTCTCTCTTTTTTCTTTCTTTTTTTTTCTTCTCTTTTTTCTTCTCCGTTTTTTTCTCGTTTTCTTTTCTTCTTTTTTATCTATCTGTATATATATATATATATTTATTGCATCGTCGACATTGAGTTTGTGTCAACATGAGTCATCACGGTGGGACCAGGTTATAAGGATATAGTGGTATCATTGACATTAGGCTTATGCCAACGCAAAGGAATTGGGTTTATCTAGCTTAGACAGAAGGTCTAGGCCATTATCTCTGGCTTAGATGGAGAGTCATGGGTGTCAGGTTGATGGTTAGATTTCTTTGATATCCTTGGACATCCGTCGGCCTGGACGTCAACGGTTGAATATCTAGAATATCTTTGAATATCTGTCAGCCTGGATGTCGACATTGAATATCTTGAATATATTTTACTATTTTGAATATCTTGGAGTATCTTGAATATCTTGGAATATCTTTAATATCTTGAAATATCTTGAATATCTTGGAATATCTTGAATATCTAGGAATATCTGTCAGCCTGGATGCCGACGGTTGGATATTCTGAACATCTTGGAATATCTGTCGGCCTAGACGCCGACGGTCGAATATATGAAATATCTTTGAATATCTTGGATATCTTGGAACATGTTGAATATCTTGGAGTATCTTGAATATCTTGAATATCTTGGAATATCTTTCGGCTTGGATGTCGACGGTTGGATATCTTGAACATCTTGGAATATCTGTCGGCTTGGACACCGATAGTCGAATATCTTTGAATAACTTGAATATCTTGGATATCTTGAAACATCTTGAATATCTTGGAGTATCTTGAATATCTTGAATATCTTGGAGTATCTTGAATATCTTGAATATTTTGGAATATCTGTCGACCTGGATGCCGACGGTTGGATATCTTGAACATCTTGGAATATCTGTCGACCTGGATGCCGACGGTTGAATATCTGGAATATCTTTGAATAACTTGAATATCTTAGATATTTTGGAACATCTTGAATATCTTGAATATCTTGGAATATCTTGAAATATCTTGGAATATCTTTAGGCATCTTTGAACATCTTTTGGCCCGAGCGTCGATGACTGAATATCGTTTCCATGCATTCATCATTCTTTATTCATCATGATCTTCATCATCACTTTTATCATTTCTCCATCTTCTTCATCATCATTTTTAGCATTCTTTCATCTTCTTCATCATAATTGTTAGCATTCTATCTTCTTCAGCATCTTCTTCATCATTCTTTCATTTTCTTCATCATCATCTTTATCATTCTTTCATTTTCTTCATCATCATCTTTTTATCATTATCTTCATCATAGCTATCTGGGTTGCGGCGCTAATGGCCTCTTTCCAGTCGGACTTCGGGCTTCGATTCTTCGCCAGGTTCTTCTTCCATGTGGTTGAACCCCCTGGCACAGATTCGTCTGCAATGTGGGCTACTTTTCCCGTTGGGACCAGAAGTCATCTTATGCATACGGTAACTCATTACAAGAGTCTCAAAATGCAAGCTTGTTCATTATTGGATATTGATTTTAGCTGATCGTCGAACTGAGGAAATGACGGGTAGTATAGTTTCAGGTGTTTCCCATTGAGGGGTGGAAATTGAACTTCCCCTTGATGGTTGACGATGACATAGGCTTCACCTTCATAAACCTTATGGACCACATGAGGCCCTATCCATTTTTCATTTAATTTGTCTTTGGGATTAGCCACCATGACTTCCTTTATTTTGACCATGACTAGGTCTCCTTTCTTGAATTCGCACCCTTTGACGAGCTTGTTGAAGGCATGGGCCATATGGGCCTGATAGACCTGTATATTCTGTTGGGCCTTTACCTGCTGTCCTTCCAAATTGGAGAGCTCCTCCAGTCTTCTTTCTATATTTGGCCGGCCATCTTTGACTAGTTCGTGCTAGATTGCAACCCGCAACGAGGGTATATCTAGCTCTATCGGGACGAGTGCCTCTGAGCCATACGCTAGTGAGAACGGTGAGCAACCCGTTGGGGTCTTGTATACGGTGCGATATGCCAACAGTGCCTCATACATCTTATCTTCCCAATCCTTCTTGTTAGAGTTGAATGTCTTGGCAAGAAGTGTGTAGAGGGTTTTGTTGAAGGCTTCAGCTAACCCATTTGCCTGTGGGTTGTACGGGGTGGATGTCCTCCAATCAATCTTGAATTTGCCAGCCAGTTTGTAGACCTTCTGATTCTAGAAGTGGCTTCCGTTATCGGAGACGATTCGATCAGGCATGCCGAATCGGTATATAAAGTTTCGACAGACAAATCTGGCCACGATTTCCCCTGTCACTTCTCTTAGAGCCACAGCCTCTACCCATCGGGAGAAGTAATCTATTACTGCTAAAATATATCTGCATCCTGATGAAGATGCGGGTACTGGGCCCACAACATCAGTGCCCCATTAAGCAAAAGGTCAGTTGGGCGCCGTTGGATGTAACTATATCGGGGGTCTTCTCGGGACTGCAGCATGCTGCTAGCATTTATGACATGACTTGGCATATTTACAACAGTCATTGAACATAGTCAGCCAGTAATATCCCAGCTTCTTGATTTTAATTTTCATTTTCGCCCTAGCTTGATGAGTAGCAGCCGATCTGGCATGAACTTCCTTCATGACCGTCCAAGCCTCCTCCATAGACAGACATCAGAGGAGCACCTTTCTTTTGGCATTCGTCACAATTCAGAATAAGGTTCTGTTCCTGACTTCATAGGAGTTTTTCATCCTGATCAATTTGATATTTTCTTTCCTTTACTTGGGCAACTGTTGGTGTTTGAACCATTGCATCAGGGGCTCTCTCCCATCAGGAGAGCTGATTGCTTCTGCTGTTGCAGCTTCATATTCTGATGAGGACATCTCCCGCCACTTCTTTTTGCTCAAGACCCCGATGCTCGCCGTCGACACATAGTCTCGTTCGCCACCTTATTTCGAGTCATGTTATGTATTTTCTTCTTTTTTTTTAGAGTCATAAATCATGTAATTTTCCTTTTATTTGAGTCATGTACCTAGGTTAGCAAGCCATTCACGTATGTTTTGATTCAAATGGACCCCTAGTCCATCAATTGGGTCCATTGTATCTCCCATGGATAGCAAGTGTCATTTAGTGTAAAGCCATGGGCAAATTGGTCTCCTATAAATAGGACCCAATCCCCCCATTTGAAGGCTAATGAAAAGTTTGAAAATTTCTGAGAGAAAACTCTCCTTGAGTGTGCATTGGTGAGAAGCCAATTGGGGTGAGAAGCCCTAGGGTGTGAAGCCCTTGGAGGGAGTAAGAAGCTCCTCTCCACCTATCCCTCTCTCTCTCCATCCTTCTCTAAAACCTGTGCCCCCCTCCACCTCCAACCCCTCCACCTCATCATCCACATCAACCCTAGCAACCATATCATCTGCCACCTCATCCTGACCCCTCATATTCCCCACCCCTCCATCAATCCTCCATTAATTTCCCACAGCCCCCTAAGCACCTCTTCACTCCCCAATACACCTCCCCCACCTTCCCAAGCACCCTTCCCCTTCCCCAACACACCCTTCCCACTCCCAACACACCCCTCCACATCCCCAAGGCCCCTATTGACTGTTCAACATTAAACCAAAATTCAAACAAGGGGGAAAATCCCCTTCCCTTGCCACTTGCGCCACCCCCTCTCTCCCCACTCCCCTGGTCGCTCCCCTCTCCCCTGCCCCTGCAAGCTCCACCCCACAGCCCTCTCCTCCCTCCCTCAGCCTGGTTGAAGCCTCTCCCATATCCCCTCTTTCCAGGGAACGCCCCCAACCCCCCTTCCCACCCCTTTCCCCTTCTCATCTCCCTCTTCTCACTCTATATCTCCCACTGCTGTCCATACAATAGTAACAACAGACCCTTCAACCGTGTTGCAACGTCGCCCCCACCTCCCCTGAGAAGCTCCTGGGGTCTAGCCCAGCACCAAAGAATCCCTCTCTGAACCAGCTTCGCAACGATAGTTCAAGCGCCTTCATCCAATGAAGGATCTGATCGGGAAAATAGTTTTCCTCTGACTGCGCAAGCTGACTCTAGCAGGCTACTAGAGACAAGTTGTAGAGCCCTCCATGGCCTCCACACCGAGCTTCTGGGCACACCCTTTGACCGAGGTTTTCCCCAGTGGGTTCTATTCCATCACCAGAAGGAGGGGATCCATTTGGAAACCGAAGCATCCGGGAACAATCATTGTCCCCAGTGCACGCAGATTGCCTGCCCTCTGTTCAGGATGCACCACCCTCTACTCTTCTGGTCATTGCTGCCACCTCCGACCTCGAACAGGGTCCTCCTTTCCACCATGCATAGTAGAACCCTCCACGGTCAATTCTACACCAGCCCCATCCCAAACGACGATCAGAGGAGCAGACAGCATCCCCAATATCGGCATGCTGCCCTGCAAGCCCAGACTGCGCACCCAGCATAGAGCAGTGATCGGAGTCCCTGTGGCAACCCCACCTGATCTCTGAATGGCCGGCCCTTCCTACAACGCACCATAGCCTTGTCCATAGACTGTTCTACACCAGCCCCGCTCCCACCGGCGATCAGAGGAGCAGACAACCACCTCTGCAACGCCTGATTGTCCTAAAGGACCAGATAGGACTGAGTCAGGCAAGTTCGTGTCTCCCACTCCGCCGTGGCCCCGGTCGACCTCCGGTTAGCTTGAAAATCCTACAGCACGATCTTGATTCATCCCCGGTCGGTTCGGCACCGATCCCACCTCCAACAATGCTTGGAGGCGATCGTGGCGGCTCCGGCATTGCCATGCTGTCATACAGCCCCAGACTGGACTGATCCTGACCGTTCCCTGAAGATTGACCTACAGTGGCCCAGGTCGACATCCAGATGATCGGCAACCCCAACAGTGAGTTCCCACCTCGTTCCTGGTCAGTTCGGCACCGGCCCCGCCTCTTGCAGCGCTCGGAGAAGCCCGCGGTACCCCCAACATCGGCTTGCTGTCCTACAAGATCAGACCGGACAGAACTAGCTCCCTACACATTCCCCGCCCTGTGCCTGGCCAGCTGAAAGCCCCTCCCTGCGTGGAGGTAAATTTTGGTTGTAATATTCAATTCCCCACCCCTAAGCCAACCCTCCTGCGTGAGGTGTAGTGGTGTAATAGCGAGTTTCAAGTCAAGCAGCAACGACACAACGTGCAGGTAGCGAGCCTATGCTTCCCGCTCGCCCACATCTTCGATCGAGGTCAGTTTCTTCAAATCGGCCAGGTAAGCACTCAACCCTTGCTCTGAATTACTTTGTTCACCTCGTATTCTACGTTTGCTCCGCCGATAAGGGAGAGAGTACCCGGCCCCGAGGTTCCACCTCTGTCGAGCGGCCACTGCGGAGAGTGAGTGGAGTGTCACCCGTGCCCACTCAGCATGAGGTCTGCCCGTTGAATTGGGCTACCGTACCTAAGGGGGGGTTGACCTAAGCCCTGATGGCCCTCTACCAACGAGGGACTTTTCCACGTTCTCGACTTGGCATCCTCGAGTCACCCCGGGTTGGGTTGTGTCACACGAATCTGCCCGCCGATTTTGGTTTCTACTTCAAATTGTTGTGCTTGCTCCCGTAGGTCATAGGCGCATCAAACCAGCCACCTCAGCCCTTCCCCGCTGTCCAACATCAAGTGGTATAGAGCAAGTCATCGACTTGTTCTCACAAGTTAGGTCCTAGGCCGCGTCTGCATTGGCAGCACACACACACACAAATCCCCGAGGCGGTCAAATGTGCCCGTTCTGCCCAGCCTGCCCACTCCCGACCCACAGGTCTGATTTCCCACTCCGCAGCTCCATGGCCACCCGTGTCGGCACCCGACACCAGCAGGTCGGCCACCTGTCCGGCCATGACCAGCAGGACGAATCCTCCTACCACAATCACACAGCCACCACCCATAGAAGCCCCGCCCGTTGTCCTACTGACCTTGTGCGCAACTTGGACAAAATTCAAGACCAACTAAGCCACCTAAACCAAACTATCACGATCATCCATGGGAAATTAGATGCCTTGAAAAACCACCCAAAGCCCCTATACACATCATGTCTATCACCCACTACCCCCAACTTTGCCAAGTATGCCTCCTTTGTACCCACACCTAAACCCCGCACACTTCCGACAACCTCTTGGCTAGCTCCCTCAAACCTCATAGCATCACATGTTCCCATCCCACTAACATGGTCCTATACCAAGTCCACCCCCGATTGGAACACGAACACGGGGATTGAGATTCCCAAGAGTAAGGAAGAAGTCGCCCTTAGCTTCCAAGGGAAAGAGGTCCACAAAGCCAATCCAACACCGAGTGAGGAAAACTTAGACCAAAAGGACACCCCCGATTTGAACCACTCCCCAAAGGACACCTCGGCTCAAACCAATGAAGAGGAAGAGCATCCAACCATCCCCATTCAGGTTGACCCCGACCTCCCCGAGCCACTCGACCTCACCAAGAAGGTGATGACCGTCGATGGGTCCATAATCAAGTCACTATAAGAAAATAGACCTTTAGGGGCATTTCTAAACTGCCCCAAAAATTGGAGATAAATGCCCTAATAACTTTTAGGGGCATTTTGATTAGTATTTGGGGCAATTTATAATGTGCCCCTGTTGCCACGGTCCCTAAAAGGTTTTGGGGCACTTTTTGAGAAATGTCCCTAATGTTATCATTAAGGGCACTAAATATTTTAATAGGGGCATTTTTGTTGACCAAATGTCTCTGATGAACATATTTTAGAGGCAATTCCTCCTTCAAACTATCCCAAATAACTTATTTTAAGAATAGTCATGTAAAAATTACCCTGTACTAATCACTTAGAATAATGTGTTTAAAAGGCATTTTCTTCCCCAAACTGTCCCAAACGACCAATCTGTAAGAGCTCTAGTTTCTAAATATTGCACCAGAATAATCTTCCTAAAATATAAAAATTACAGTCAACATTCTTAACATACAATCAGTACATGGATCATATTCTTCGTGATTTATTGACATACATAAACACCCACCATTATACACCACACATTCATATATAAATTGTCCACCTTTTGACAGAAGCATAAATAAGACATGCTAGTTATTGATAAAAATAATCTCTTAATAGAGCTATATTATAAAATCAAATCATGAAAATATCACAATTACACAAGACATATAGCATCCACGACTTATAAATACAACTCAGACTGTGGAACCTCAATTTTTCACTATGCAACTAAAATATAGAAACTCAACTCTTCAAAATAGATAAAATAATTTCCCATTTGTGCTCTTTAGGTGCAAATATTTTCTTGAGTAGTAAGGGAAGCCAATTGATTGGATGGTTTGGCATGCTGCCATGACAGTTGCATTCCCTCGACCATACTCTTGGCCAGCTTCTCTTCCACCTCTTCTCTATCAGTTTTATTCTCCCTTCTACACCTTGGGCTTCACAGGCCTTGCGGGATTGATGATGTTACACACCCGAAAGAAGAAACACAATTGACACAATGGTGCCGATGAATAATTCAGAACCAGTAATATATATGCTAAGTTGACCAATGTCAGCATCTTTGTAAGTAAAATATTCTTTTGTGTAACAGCTTGCTGCCATATGTACAGAACTGTTCATAAGAAATGTGAAAAACTAGTGAGTATATGATCAAGCATAACCACCAATTACTAGCCAAAAAGTAAACTGGAGAATCAGTGTAGTTTATATGAAACATAGAAAATTAAGGATACCTTTGGAACCAGCAATCATCAAAGCTGATTGAATAAAAAATATGATGTATCCAGGACATAAGCCCTCAGATTACCAAGCATGGAAAAAAAGAAGATAAAAGATCCCATGAGATACATCAAATACTAAATCAGAATCATGAATTTCTGTAAGCCACAATAAGTACTGAGTTCTAGTAACAAAAATCCACTAAAATGTGAGGGAAGATCATAAGGCAGAAACATTTTGTTCCTTTTATGGCATCACGAGGAACCTAGGGCAGTTGGACTATCTACTAGTTTCCCTCCTCCATTGGGCTCCATGGATGTTGAGTAGGGGACAAGGATTCTTAGGACAACTGCCCTATAGGAAGTTATTATAAGCTTGTAATTGGTTAGACAAACAAACAAGAGGCAATAGTCTTGAGATTTGGCCTTGTTAGGGAGGGGTAGCCCAGTTTGTTGTCAGGTGGATAAAATTTGTCAGATAAAAAGATCGGAGCCACGGGACAAGTTCTTGCCAGAGTATTTTAAGTTTTATATGTACCCTCTGCTCAATAATAAGATCCCATTCTCTCCCGCTTAGAGCATAACGGATCGTGAATTTGATAAGATCAAGAGGAAGGTAGAAGACAATCTCGTACAGCCAGACAACACCAGACCACCCCCATCCAATCCCTTTGATAGCAGCAAATCCCCAGTCCGTATATACAGCTATCAGTGTAGCAATCTGCAAAAGAAAAAGTGACATCACATAAGATTACCAAGCTCTAAGAAGGCTACGACAATAGAAGGTACGAGGAGAAAGAAACCAACCAGTTGAGCACCCAAGAAAGCTGTCACGAGCAATAAGCTTGGGCGTTCAACAAAGGACCAACTCCAAGACCGGGTCACAAATATGAGGGCCTGACTGATGGTACTGACTTGCAGGTAAACAGTAGAAGCAAGCTTCTGGAAGTCATCCTGAGCTGTTTTCTGAAGGCTCTCTACCTTGAATATTCTCTGAGCAATTTATAAGATGAACAAAAGAAAAAGGTTATCGTGTCAGAGTCTGCTACAACTTAGTTACATATAAACTCACAGAACAACAAGGACCTTGGGCTTAATTGCACAGTATCAGTCCCATGTTTCAGTGACAGAATCACAATGTCAAGCTCTGCACTATCAGAAAGGCATAGGCCCTAGGATTTATATTACAAATAGTCTTGTGACTCTAGCACCTCTAGCACCTTACGGGAAGAAATCAGTCTTGTATGCAGCCAGAAGAAGATGACTGTCATCATTGCCAAATAACTACCAAGAATAATGCCAGTGGCAAAGATTTCAGCCAGTTTCCAGCTGTCTGGAAGTGGAGATGGTTTCACCCTGTCCTTTGATATTGTCATGATGGTGCCTGAGAAAATTAAAACCGATCAACAAATAAGAAGCCTAGGTGGCCAACTATTTATAAAGCAAATGATTATGATGAAACCAATAGGAAGTGAATCTAAAACCAGGAAAATACTGCCACCTAGATTAAAGAAATTCACAAATTAAGAAATAAGAGTTTAAGGTGAGAACACAAACCATCATTAAGGATTGCAATAATAAGGACCATAAAGGGTGGAAAATCGAACTTCCATATAAGAGCGAGCAACATGAAACCAAGCTGTCACAGAGCAACATAGAATAAGAAAGCCAACAATAACGAAGAAACAGTACCAAGAGATACTTGGCATACACTGGGGAAGAAAGCTTATCACAGTTAATTGTTAATTAACCTTGCACTGCTCTTCTTCACATCTTGATACATATAACCTAATGTTATGAACTTATTTCCATCATTTTCGGATAAGCTAACATCTTCATGCTGGACAACTAAAATGAAGAAATGTGGATCAGCCTTCTGGGCAGTTTACATGGCTCCAAATGTTAAATACTTCTTCAGGAACAGGTCAGATTCTCATGCAAATAATGAATGAGCCTCTGAACATTAGAGGACAGGACTAGCATCAGTGCAATTCATGTGGCAGGCAGACTTCACCATGGCATAATTTTGACTCACGGATAACACGTTTACAGTTCAACTAGTGTCTTTATCATCATTTTAGAAATATGAATCAATATCCCCACACAGAAAAATGTCAAACTACATACCACAATACGAATTGTAATAGAAACTGCATAGATCTGCAAAAGTAAACACACCATCATCAGTGAAGAAGTTCAGTCTGCCAATTAAAATGTTAATAGTAGTTTCAAACCAGAACCAAAGCATATACGTGTAATTTTTCATTCTCTGGAAAATAGCACGGCTTGTCAGGACGGCGCTGATTATAACACTAAGGCCAGGTTCTGTAAGAACAACGTCTGAAGCACTACGTGCTGCGTCAGTTGCATCCGCAACTGCTATTCCAATGTCTGACAGAACAATTACAAGAAAACAAGATAAGAAAAATGTTTAAAATATAAAATATATATTGCCACTATATTACTCGGTAAAACAGACATGATCAATTTGATTGTGCAACATAAGGATGTTCTTAAAATAGATATACACGCCTGTATGATATCAATGGCCTCAATTATCACAAGAACACATTGGCATAGGCTGCCAGAAACCCTGATATATCAAAGTCTCCTCATAGAGTAACAAAACATATATCATCAAGAAAGTTACACTTACAGGTAAGCCTTGTACAGGACGGTTTGTGACTGGCAAACTGAAGGAAGTAGACCATAGTTTAGAAATAAGGGTGAGCAACTCCGCTAAATGTTTGCATATGTGCTGCAAAAGTAGCCCCATTAGAATTTATAATTGGAGGACAATAGCCGGTTAAACAAACATGTTTCAGGTTGATCCGTAAATTGCTTAAAAAAGTGAAACATTTATTTTTCAGGGAGGGGAGGGCTGTTGACAATTGTGAACCTTTGCCCATGCAACCCTCCTGTAATGGTTTGCATTCTGCTGAACAATCCTCCGATGTCTTTGTACCCAGTCGTCACCTAATAAATCCTTGGCTTCAGATCTAAATAGTAGTGAAAACTTGTTATACATCTGTAACCACTGATATGTTCAGAGTAATATCAATTACAGCTCACCTACACACAGATCTGACCATATAGTGAATGTTATTCATAAGAAATATGTGAGCCAAAGCATGATCTCTATATTGCTTAGATTACCCATCCAGGTTTGCTTGAAGAACATTCATTATCCTGATTGTCACATTGGTTAGCTGAGAATCTGGTTGACATCCACCATCAAACTGATTTAGTTAGTTCGCATGATTCTCATCTTTATTGGTCCCTTATTTATTTGTTTGGTCTCATGAAAAAATTACCTTTTGTAGCAACACTAGTTAGCAATGAATTCTGGAACCATCCATGATGTTGATCTGTACCCTCAATATATAAATCTGTAGGAAAATGAAGGCCATCTCTTTTCTCTAATACTGTAGCCGAAGAAGAGCCTATCAACAACTGACAAAAACTGGAATGGGCCTACTTTATCAGGAATAACATCAATTGTAGCAAAACATCAAGTACGAATATGAAAAAAATATTACAAAGATGCATCTATTCCTATTATCATTTTTGTTGATGATTGTAGTGGATATGAAGAAGATCATAGCACCTCGTCTTGCATAATTTGAATATGACATTGGCCTTTCTTCTACTGGTTCTTTTGGCATATCTTCCAAGATAAAACTGAATATTAGAAGCTGAAATTAACTTTGCAATGCATTTCATGCAAGAATTGGAAGAGACCAGCATAACACATCTGACAGTTACTGCTAGAAAGAACCTATATTTATTTAAGACATAAAATAATGTCCGTATGGATTGAAGCTCAGAGTATCATCTAACAAGGCCCAGAAGAGGTTTACATGGTACATATTGTAAACTTAGACTTGTATTTAATGATGTGGCATCTAAAATTGCTGTTCTTAAAATTGCACTATCATGATAGTTATGCATTGAGATATTGCCAAAGTTGACATGCCTTGTTTCACATGGTAATAGCTACCCCCTGCCACCAAGTTAGAAATACACTGATTCTAATGTTCGATCACTCGGTATTCCTATATGCTCCAAATGCCTTTGCTGTGAGCTTCATCAGGAGGTGGACGTTAATCATCTCTTGGTTAACAGTGAGTGGGATTCTTATGTTGGGTCTTCTTTTCATGCTAAAGGCCAGCAGATTTGGGGTAACTCAGCTAAAGCCATGATATTAAACTCCATTCAAGCTATGAAGAACAAATCTATGTTTGGTTTTTTAACTCTTGCTGTAGTTGCTCATGGCACGTGGGAAATTTGGACATCTAGAAATGCTGCTAAATATGAGGGCAGGAAAGTTTCTAAACATAGTTTATTTCACAAGATTCTCTCGCAGGTTAAGCACGTAGCTGGTACTGCTAAGCTAAAGGAAGACAATTATAATAGGCGGAGGATTATTATGTGCAGTGCAATAGCATTATTGCGGAGGCAAGGGCTCTTCTTGATGGGGTTAAATATCTACAAACTGTGAATTCTCAGCCGGTCTTTATTGAATGTGATTCTCAAGTGCTTGTGCAAGTGCTTAATAGAAAGATTCCTTGTCCATGGGCGATACTCATTTATGTGAGAGAAATCTGGAGTTTGTTATCAGCAAATGATACCATTTCCCATATCTACGGGGAGGCTAATACGGTTGCGGATTCCTTAGCTAACTTGGCTTACTCTACTAAATGTAATTTGTTCTTTTCTTCTTAGTAGTAGCTACACAAAATTGTTAAAGGTGTTGCTCATTTAGATAAGCTAGGTATGCCTAGCATACGTTTCATGTAGTTGTTATCATTTTTTCTTGTGTTAATAAAATATACCTCCTAGTTGTGCGGTGGTGGAGTGGCTAACCCCTCTACCTCTGGTAGGGGGTGCACTCTCCTACCTGCCTCTAGGTAGGGTTTCTCAAAAAAAGAATATGTCTCCCCATGTTGCAGGACTAGCTACCCAGTTGATATACTGAAATGCACTTATAATCATGTACTTCAAAAGTAAAGAGTATTAAGAAGGAACCAACCTTGTTGCACTAGATTTTGCACATGTCCAAAGTTCTGTGTAAGACCTAGAAACCTCTACTTCAAGCATATTAGCAGACTCTATGCTCTTTTAGCTAGTAGCTCTCTTTTCCCAGCATCTCCTATCAAATCTCTAGCCATCCCCCATTTGGCATTTGCAGGACTAGTATGGGTTATGGGCTTGGGGTTGGCTCTTCGGCACCAAACGAAAGTCGAGGCTTCAACATGGTTTGCAATCTCTAGAGCTTGGTGCTCAGATGATAGATCAAGGCAATCAAGGAGGCATTCTGGAGAGAACTGATCCAAAGTAATGTAGCGATGTATGACATCACCTAGGGCTGCTTGTCCATTCTGAAACAAAAGGGAAGAGCAACATACCATGTCCAGTGAGGTCCAGTAATACGAAAACAAGGACAGAAGATGGAAGTGATTCAGAAATGCAAGAAGCACTTTAGAGTAATGATAGCGTAGATGATAGATGAGGCCACACACCTTTGGAAGTGATTCCAAGTACGACTAATGAACATCCATTTCAGCCAGAGCATTGCTGTTAATAGCCATTGCAGCTTTCAGAATCTGGTTTGTGCACTCACGCTTATGCTGCAGTTGCTTTCTTGACATCTCCTGAAGCCCCACAGGTGGGACTCAATGCACAGGCAGCCACCATTTCTCTTCTTGCCATTGAATGGGTTTCCAAAATGAACATGAACCATCCAAATCTGATGCCAGAATCCCTTGGTCGACATACCAGAATTATGTGTCACTAAAACTATCTAAAATTTCCTGCAGCAGGAAAGAAGCATTAAAAGGGGTTCTTGTCATACTTGTCTTCAACCCCCCCCCCCCCCAAAAAAAAAAGGGTGCATTGTAAATGAAGTCTCACAAGAAGCATGTTATCCAATTTACATAGAGCTGGAAGATTGATAAATATGTCATATCGGGGTCTGCATGTCATGACCTGAAATACAAATTAATAAGGAAACAATTAGAAAAAAGTTACATGGGGAATATTACCTAGAAGAATTGTTTGTTGCTATGGATGGAAGTCCAAGCTCATGACATTAGAGCCTTGGTTCAGTGTCCGAACCACAGTTTGGGGAAGATCAACTAGTGACTAAATATTTAGAGGATGTGCAGGACCATGGAATGGCACCTACAAAAATCAGTAAATAGGTTTACACAAGTGAGGGGGGACATGTACATGTGCACAAGAAACACAGAAAGCGCAGAATCACAATAACATCTGCAAAAGCCATATGTGAACTAATTTTTTTCCTACAAACCTCATCAGGCTGGCCTGTCCACATTCGCTTGAACAAGTGTTCAGTCTGATGGCCAACTTACACATTTGCATGTGCTTCATTTACCTAAGTCTTTGATGAATCTAGCCTGAGCACAAATAGACCAACACAAAGAAATTCCACAAAGTCATATACAGAAGAAGAAAATAACAATCATAATTTTGATTGGAAAATGTCAAAAGGGTTTTATTACACTCTTCATATTGCCTATACAGCTGCCGATAGAATCATGGCTAAATGTCCTCATCTCTCATAGGAAATACTCAAACCACTTTCTTTGGAACATTTAAACAATCTACTGGACGCCATCACTGTTTCACAATTTTACAATACAAGCCCCACATTTTTGCTTTACCTGGGTTAAAAACCCAATGATGAATACAGCAAACCCCACAGTCATGGCATATGATGACTTGTTAATGAAAGATGATATCATGAAGGCAAATCCAAGTTGCATAAATTATATATGTAAGATACTGAAGAAACAAAGGGAAAAAAAGGAGCATGATTCAGTATGTTGATGTCATTGTAAAAAAGCATAATGTAAACAAACTAATTTGAAACACAAAATTGAGCATGGCTATTGCATCTAAAGCTCACTTACACAATGACCACTAGAAGGAAGAAATGCTCCAGCTTTGGGAATAAGGCCTAGAAGGGGATTGTTGGCAGGAGGTGGTGCACATGCTCCATTAGCAGGGGTGCATGAATGATCAGGAAACAAAGATTTAATGTCAGTATTGGGGTGCAGGTTCCTGCAAAGTTGATATTCCGAGCAGACTTTATCTCTCCATACTTGGAAAGCTGCTCATTTTGCCTTTAACGAAAGAGCACAATTCAGTAAGACTGCAAGCAGCATTTACCCATCAAAAAAAGCCAAAGATTGATCAGAAATACCTGAAGTTCTCAAGTGTAAGCAACTATATAATCTCCTTAAAGAGTTCTTTTTTGAAAGAACAAAAATATAGTTAAGCTGTAATATTGTCTTTTCATCAACCATCTAGTAGGATGTGCCACAAATTTGATAAATTGATCATTATGAGTATACATAATAAATACAAGTGATCACAGGATAATTACCAAAGGTAGTACACTTCTACGTCCCAACTTCATCAAACAAATGAACGGTAACAACATACAAATTGCTTTACACAAAGTAACATCAAACAGATAAAAAAGGAAATAGCTGGTAGAAATTAGGTAGCTTAAAATCACTAATATATAGCAAATGAATGAAATCACAAAGAAAGTAAATTATGGTTCATGTATAGTCACATAGAAAAGTCAAGGGTCTAATCACATATTTCCATTAACAAACACTATTAGCATGTATACAAATAACTCATATTTTCATCATCTTTGAGTTCTTTTCCTTTCAATATATGTTACATAAGCATAAGCAATCATACGAAACAAAACCAAACAGACTTTGCATATCAAGACAACTAAAGAAACATGAGTCATAAAGGCTAATATATATATATATATATATATATATATATATATATATATATATATATATATATATATATATTTATTTATGTAGAATATGTCAGAAACAAAAGGGGGAGGCTTTTCAATGTAAAAACTAAAAACATTCAGAAGTAAACAGCAAGAACTATTATATAAAAAATATCTTACAACTTCATATGCTGCCAGCAGTCATAGTGGTTATATTTACCTTATAACTCCTTGTCCACATGTATGTCAAATGACTTGGCATATGCAAAGAACCTCAACATCAACTGACATGGCATACTACTTAGTCCAACTAGAAAATTCCAAGGAGAAATAATGGCCAATATGAAGCATATCAGGCAGCAACAAAAAAGAGAAAAAATATAATTAGTGACTCAAAGAGACATTTTATATTTAATATTGACCCTAAAATATTTTAATTTTCTTCTTTATATAAACCCTATACAGGGGCATTTTGAAATTTAGGAAAAGAAAGTAGTTATTCAGTAATTTGAAGACTTCGAAGTGTATATTATGCTTTGTACATTAAGATAAATAAGAATAAAATCGATTTCTAGATGATGAGAACTTTAAATATCATGCAACTTAACTGACTAGATCATAGTTCATTAATAGTAGTTCTCAATACATTTTATGCTTGGTTGGATTAGCTTTCCAATGTTTTCCTTCCAAGAAGATAGTCTTTTCCTCTTATTTATGAGACAACTAGTTTTTCTATTTTTTAGAAACAATTTATAATGAGCAATTATAAATTACTCAAATACTGGGGAGTAGACATCCTTGTAGATATATGACATGAATCCATAGAAAGAGAAAGGCAAGATTACTGACCCTGAAGAATCTACTCGACCATATGCATGTGCCACTATTCTAGCTTTGAATGTGCCGTTGATATGATTGTTAAAGCTTCTTCTTTGCATAAATCACATCTCCAATAACTATTTGCATGTTCATGTGCCACTATTGTCATTCCTTAGATTGCCTATCAATTCACAACTGCATATCCATGACCACCACAAGCTTCTTTGCAAATGCTCAATGATTTGGCTGTGTATGATTCAGAAATGTCAAACATACATTTAGATGACCAATGTCAACCATTTTGAATCTTAAATTTTATTTTATTTTCTCTATAGTACTTGGACATCGCTGTTGGACTACTAGTTAAGCTTTAAGATGCCTAGAGTCATAGTGCCTCATTGTTTGTCTCATGAATTCTTACAGTAATTGTTCCAGACATTCTTTTTCTCCATATCCTATAAATTTTGTTGAGGGACCAAGGTTATGTCCATGATCTTAACTGGCAGAAGTAAAGACTGCCTAGTTCCTGCATCACCTAGTGCTTAATTTTAGGTATATTCAATTTACTATCTCTTTAGACATTTCATTCCCATCATAAATATAGATTGTACCATACAGGAAGATAATTTTGTTTTAACATTAGTGGACTAGGGCAATTGTAATATGGAAGCTAATAACTTGGCCAAGAATGTAATCAAACAGTATGCTACTGACCCAAGTAATCTGTCATGTACCAAAAACTGTGAACTTTGTGAATTAAGTAATGCAAGATTTTTTCTCATTTGAACAAAATAAAGCAACTATCAAAAAACTCTAGGAAAGACTTTGATGAATTCAAAAATTAAGTGAAGTTGATTGCATTTGTTAATAAAACTCAAGACAAAAACCATTTTGCAGATCCAGCACATTCAGTAGAATTATACTAGGAAAATCACGCAAGAATCATAGAATGCATAGCTCGAAGCATCTCGTACCTTCACAGTCTCGTAGGTGAGTAGGAATTAGTGCTGGTGGGTTAGGAGTCAGTGCTAGTACGGGGAGACGGCGAGTAACGTGGTGGCATAGCAGCAGATCAAGAGCAATGCAGAAGTGTTCGGGGAGTGTTGCCTGGCGCCCGTTGTAGCTAGGCCCTGCGGAGGTGGTCTAGGCTCAGCGGTTGCTGCGGCTACTCCCGGCGAGGAGGTAGAGGGGTGGAGAGGAAGATGGAGGAAGAGTCCACATTGGAAGGGGGTGCTAGTGTAGGGGCGACGACGAGCAACGTGGTGGCGTAGCAGCAAATCAAGAGCGACAGGGCAGTGGTCGGGAAGCGTCACCGGATGCCGGTTGTAGCTCCTGCGGCGCTCCTGCGGAGGTGGGCAACTGTAGTAGATCTGAAGAAGGTCCGGCAACTCCTGCGGTGCTGCTGAGGAATAGTGAGGGGGGAGAACGGGCCAGGGAGGTGATGAGGTAGAGGAGTAGAGGAGAATATGGAATGCCGGTCCGCACCGGAGGTGAGGAGGTGGAGAGGTGGATAAGGAACGAAGAGTCCGCGGTGGAAAGGGGGCTAGGGAGAGGTGAGAGGAGGTGGAAGGGGTGAAGATGGATCAATCGATCGTGAAGAAGACTCCACGTTCTGCGGGAAGGAATTGGGGCGCATGTGGTTACGTTAGCGCGGGAGGAAGCGGCAACAGGCGAAAATCTTTTGGGGCGGTTTGAATGAATGCTTATTTTTCTTTTATAATTATTTGAGGCAATTGTAAAATGCCCCTATACATGATTTTACATACATAAGAAACCTAATATATTTTAAGGGCAATATTAAATATAAAATGCCTCTAATTATGATTATATTGGGGAAGTTTTAATAAATGTCTCTAAATAAACTGCCCTTATATCTCCATTTTTTTTGTAGTGAGTGGCTCAAACAAAATCCCATTCCTCTTAGCTTGAGCCCACAACAAGTGATGCGGGACGGACACGGGAGACGACACTATTAGGTGCCACCCCCGGACTCTAAATGAAGACGCGACCAGCAGCACACACCAGGGAGACACTAAGCCCGACACTACGAGCTCCTAAAGGAAAAACATCGCTAACAGAAGTGGAAGCTCACTCGTCGTCCCAAGCGAGGGAAAGCGCGGACCGTGCGCGGTCAAGGAACCGGCGGAGGTCAAGGGTAGTCCGACTCAACTTACGGACTCGGATCGAGTCACGGGACGGGTCACTCTCACTCTCACAGCGGTGACATGGACACACGGGCTAGTACCTACACTCTCGGCAGCGGCCTAAGACCGTATACTAGCTAAGCAATGTAACGCCAAGAAGTTCGGACTATTACCTCCATGCACCCGGCGTGGCGAAGACAACCCCGGCCAATCACGGACCCCCGGTTAACACAATTTTACAGCAGTACAATAATTTGACCCACTCCACGCAGGGAGGTAAAAGGTCACATGCGGGGCCCGGGAATCATGCGAATTGGGTTGACGGGCAACATCTTGATGTCGCCCGGCGGTGCCGAACTCCGCATTTTCGTGCTTTCCGAACGGCGGGTTCTGCGGGCCCGCGGGGCCCACGGATGGCGCTGTCCTCTGGATCCGCGGGGGTGGGACCCACTATGATGGGGACCCCTGGTGGCGCCCCTCCACGGACGGTGGTCGGCCGGGAACACCGATCGGGGGTCAATCGGTCCCGATCTCCAAGCTTTGAAGTTGCTGTCCACGAGCTGAGGTTGCTGTTTTAGTAGCGTGCGCTCCGGCGAAAACGGCCGCTGCGATCAGCCCTGTCGTCAGAATGCGATGAAACCAGCGCCGTTGGAAAGAGGATTCAAAATACTTCAACTTAGGGCCAGTGGAATCTTATGAACCTCTGCGGACCTCGGCTTTAACTATTTTTCAATCCTCTGTTGCACAGCTCCCAAAATATCAGATCAGCATATGAATTTCCTGTAAATGGCAGTTGACCGCCTGCTTGCCGTTGGAATCAGGCTTCGAGCTCTTCTTCAAAGTTGTAGGCAATCAAACCACAAAATTGGGACAATTTTTGAAATTGGATTTGGAGGTGGTGGCGATTTGATATGATTTTTGGAGTGACTGGTGGTCGGATCTGGGAACAGGTGGACAGAACTGTAGATGGGACTAAGAACGATTTTTAGAAAATAAGAAATGGACGAACCAAACATTGAGAAAAATTATGGATGAAGGGGTGGATGGGTGGAACCTCCAATAAAATTGGGCAAACCAAAATAAATCAAAAAGTGGACCTAAGACATGCAACTCAGGGCTACTGTCACTGTAGACAGTGACAGAACAGATCTGAGATTGAGAGATGAACGAAAAGGTAAAAATATGAAACGGTGGACTTTGAACCTAATTTGTTTTATGGAGAAGGGGCTAGAAGATAGTAACCAACCCTAAAAATTTCAAATCGATCAGAACTTGTGGCTGGCTTCAGGAATTCACGAACCTCACCTCTGTCCAGCAGGACAGAAACTTGATGACGATTCCATGGCGGCTAGAAGGCGGCACGAACGGCGGCGGCGGCGGCACAGACGATCACCGGAGGTTGAGAGGGGATGATAGAAGAGGGATACACTCTAGATCTGGGGTTGGGGAAGGAAGAACAGCAGGGGAGAGGCAAGGGGCGCACCAAGTTCCAAGGCTTACACATAAAATTCTGATTTTTTCCATTCAATTTCTCATGAAAAATACAACATTATATAGACTAGGTCTCTAACTAATTCTAGACCCTTGGATCAAGGGTTGATGAGTGAAGGGCTGGGATGTGGTTTGAACAACCACAATAAATCTCAATATAATACATGGTTCGCCCCCCCACCCCCCCCTTAAAGAAGGCTATTTGGATTTATCTTCTGTATTTAAATCTAGGTCCAAGTCTAAGGTTGGACCATGGACCAGCCACCTTGGGCCCGGGAGTCAAAGTGGACCAATAAGGAGGAGGGAGGGGGCCCCTGCAAGGCCTACATGCACTTTTGCAAAGAAACCCAATGGCCTTTTGCAAATAAACCCACTAAGACCTACAATTGTGTACCCATATATCACGAGGGTATTCATACAAATACAAAAGGACGTAAATGTAAACATAATGAGAGCGGACTGTTGTTGATGTCCCCATCAATTCTCCCCGGGTGGGAAGAACTCGACCCCGTCGAGTAAGGGTATGGCTGCTCCGGTACTCCGGCGGATCCGTCACCGTGCCAAGTAGCGCGGGTATGCTCCACTCCAAGCGATCGTCACCTGCTCATTCCATATATACTCGATATGCGAACTGCTATGGGCTAAAGGTGGTCACTCCGAAGGGGCACTCTCAAAAAAGGAAGGAAGCAGCTCGAAGACTCACTAGGAATCACCGCTGAGTCCCTATAGGTGACTGATCTGGGTATAGAAGTAGAACCGATCCCATACTCATCAAGTGAGTCCAATCACCTCTTACTCATAAGAGAACGACAACGAGCTTGCACAAGTCACATGCAGACAAACAAACGACACACAAACCATGCAAACAAACCACACAAAACAAACCACACAAGGAAAACATACCGACTCATATATGACTCGAGACTAAGGTGGTAGCATCAATCCCACTAGGTGGCCGCATCCTGGGCTGCAGGAGAGCTCTCCCACTCTTCCCCCCCCAAGGCATAGTACTCCTCGGCTAGTGCCTCATCGGCCTCGTAATCAACACACTCAGTCTCGGGAGGTATGGATCCTCCAACACCTAAGGCTAGGGTGGCGCGAGCGGGACACTCGCTGGCAATGTGGCCAAATCCATGACAGTGGAAACACTGCACTCGTGATCGACTACTCTCCCCGAAAAGAGGGGCCTTACCCTTATCATCCCGTCGGGTAGGGGGTGTAGGCAGCAATGGGGGAGGTGTCGGTGCCTTGGACAATAGTGGAGGAGGTGCTGGTGCAAGAGGACGGGCTATAGGAGCTGGGGGACGGGCAACGGGTGCCGGTGGATGGGGTGGAGGTAGATCCCGTGGTGGGGGAGGTCGCGGTCTAGGAGCAAAGTGCTCCTGACAGGCGGGCTCCTGTGAACGAGTCATGGGTCCCCTTGGGTATGAACCTAAGGAGCCACGGGAATCACTACGGGGAGGAGCGGGGCTCCACCGGGGAATAGACTCGAACTCACCCTCGAATTGCTCCATCTCGAGAGCAACTTGATAAGCATCCTCCAGCTTGTCCACCTTGCGGCGGAGAAGCTCATACCGTAGGTGTGGGCGTAGGCCACGCCGGAACCGTGAGACGGTAAGGGAATCCTCCTCCGTGGCATCACATCGTAAGTAGTATTCATCAAATTCGGCGATGTAATCAGAGACGGACCGGTCTCCTTGGGTGAGACTTTGCCACCTCTCTATAAGACGCTGGCTGTAGGAGGTAGGGAGGTACTTCTTCCTAAGCTTCTCCCTCATATCGGTCCATGTATCGATCGGGGGTTCTTGACGATGAAATAATAGGTTCTCCATGTTTCTCTAATAGGTTTGGGCTTGGCCTAAAAGTTTCATCCTGGCATACTTGACTTTTCGTTGGTCCGACATCTCGAACCACTCAAAATATCGGTCCATACCAGCCTCCCAATCAAGGTAGACCTTCGGGTCTAAGGACCCGTCAAAGGTGGGAGGGTCGGCCCGAACGGTCCGAATGGCCCGTTCATCCATATCTTGGTCGTGGGTACACCGTGTATGGCGATAATCATGACCATGTCCCCGATGCTCATTATCGGACTCGTAGTCATGCACCTCGGGGACTTCATGCCTCCTATTAGCTACCCCGTGAACCCTTGGAGTCGCGGTTTGATGAACCGGCTCCGGTTGACCTTGTGTAGGTGGGACGGGTGCCTGGACTGGGGCAATCGGTGGTGCCTCGGCAGGGCCTCTCTCTAGTGCGGTGACTCTCCCGACCAATCCTTGAACGGACTGGTTCGACCCAGCGGCCCTATCCTCTACAACTTTTATCCTCTTTTCTAGGCGGGTGCCTAGGCCATTCACTCGGGTACTCGCTTCTTCCATCCTATCCACTCGAGTGGTTAACTCATCCATGCGCTCACTCAACCCATCCCTTTTTCCCATAAGAGTTCGGAACATAGTGGCCACCTCATCGGAACTATAGACTCGGGATTCCGCCATTGGTGGTGGTGGGGGTGAGTATTGAGTACCTCGACGAGTGGGCATGCAAACACACCGACTAGACGACGCCGACTAAAGCAAACACACACTAATATGATGCACCTAGACGTAACTAAAACTCGGCACGTGGCGGAGTTAATCGATCCGAAGATCACTCGTGCAAGTGTGCGGTCTTCCCGATAGGCGTAGCCTAACGTTCGGACAACACCTTTTGATATACCGAGTAAAGGGACGCAAATGCGAAAAGACTCTTTTTTGTTTGTTTTAAAACAATGATGACCCTAAACACGACTTAGACCGACTAATGATTAGACGTAAATGACACTCTTTTTTTTTTGACACCCTAGACTCAACTCGCTCTGATACCAAATTGATGCAGGACGGACACGGGAGACGACACTATTAGGTGCCACCCCCGGACTCTAAATGAAGACGCGACCAGCAGCACACACCAGGGAGACACTAAGCCCGACACTACGAGCTCCTAGTGGCAAAACGTGGCTAACAGAAGTGGAAGCTCACTCGTCGTCCCAAGCGAGGGAAAGCGCGGACCGTGCGCGGTTAAGGAACCGGCGGAGGTCAAGGGTAGTCCGACTCAACTTCCGGACTCGGATCGAGTCACGGGACGGGTCACTCTCACTCTCACAGCGGTGACATGGACACACGGGCTAGTACCTACACTCTCGGCAGCGGCCTAAGACCGTATACTAGCTAAGCAATGTAACGCCAAGAAGTTCGGACTATTACCTCCACGCACCCGGCGTGGCGAAGACAACCCCGGCCAATCACGGACCCCCGATTAACACAATTTTACAGCAGTACAAAAATTTGACCCACTCCACGCAGGGAGATAAAAGGTCACATGCGGGGCCCGGGAATCACGCGAATTGGGTTGACGGGCAGCATCTTGATGTCGCCCGGCGGTGCCGAACTCCGCGTTTTTGTGCTTTCCGAACGGCGGGTTCTGCGGGCCCGCGGGGCCCACAGATGGCGCTGTCCTCCGGATCTGCGGGGGTGGGACCCACTATGATGGGGACCCCTGGTGGCGCGCCTCCACGGACGGTGGTCGGCCGGGAACACCGATCGGGGGTCGATCGGTCCCGATCTCCAAGCTTTGAAGTTGTTGTCCATGAGCTGAGGTTGCTGTTTTAGCAGCGCGCGCTCCGGCGAAAACGGCCGCTGCGATCAGCCCCGTCGTCGGAATGCGATGAAACCAGCGCCGTTGGAAAGAGGATTCAAAATCCTTCAACCTAGGGCTAGTGGAATCGTATGAACCTCTGCGGACCTAGGCTTTAACTATTTTTCAATCTTCTGTTGCACAGCTCCCGAAATATCAGATTAGCATATGAATTTCCTGTAAATGGCCGTTGACCGCCTACTTGCCGTTGGAATCAGGCTTCAAGCTCTTCTTCAAAGGTATAGGGAATCAAACCACGAAACTGGGACAATTTTTGGAATTGGATTTGAAAGTGGTGGCGATTTGATATGATTTTTGGAGTGACTGGTGGTTGGATCTGGGAATAGGTGGACAGAACTGTAGATGGGATTGAGAATGATTTTTAGAAAATATGAAATGGATGAACCAAAAATTGAGAACAATTATGGATGAAGGGGTGGATGAGTGGAACCTCCAATAAAATTGGGCGAACCAAAATAAATCAAAAAGTGGACCTAAGACATGCAACTCAGGGCTACTGTCACTGTAGACAGTGACAGAACAGATCTGAGATTGAGAGATGAACGAAAAGGTAAAAATATGAAACGGTGGATTTTGAACCTAATTGTTTTTTTGGAGAAGGGGCTAGAAGATAGGAACCAACCCTCAAACTTTAAAATCGATCAGAACTCGTGGCTGGCTTCAGGAATTCACGAACCACACCTCTGTCCAGCAGGACAGAAACTTGATGACGATTCCACGGCGGCTCGAAGGCGGCACGAACGGCGGCGGCGGCGGCACAGACGATCACCGGAGGTTGAGAGGGGATGATAGAAGAGGGATACACTCTAGATCTGGGGTTGGGGAAGGAAGAACAGCAGGGGAGAGGCAAGGGGCGCACCAAGCTCCAAGGCTTACACATAAAATTCTGATTTTTTCTATTCAATTTCTCATGAAAAATACAACATTATATAGACTAGGTCTCTAACTAATTCTAGACCCTTGGATCAAGGGTTGATGAGTGAAGGGCTGGGATGTGGTTTGAACAACCACAATAAATCCCAATATAATACATGGTTCGCCCCCCCACCCCCCCCTTAAAGAAGGCTATTTGCATTTGTCTTCTTTATTTAAATCTAGGTCCAAGTCCAAGGTTGGACCATGGACCAGCCACCTTGGGCCCGGGAGTCCAAGTGGACCAATAAGGAGGAGGGAGGGGGCCCCTGCAGGGCCTACATGCACTTTTGCAAAGAAACCTAATGGCCTTTTGCAAATAAACCCACTAAGACCTACAATTGTGTACCCATATATCACGAGGGTATTCATACAAATACAAAAGGACGTAAATGTAAACACAATGTGAGCGGGCTGTCGTTGATGTCCCCATCAACAAGTATGACAAGAATCTAGTTTGTGCACTCACGCTTATGCTGCAGTTGCTTTCTTGACATCTCCTGAAGCCCCACAGGTGGGACTCAATGCACAGGCAGCCACCATTTCTCTTCTTGCCGTTGAATGGGTTTCCAAAATGAACCTGAACCATCCAAATCTGATGCCAGAATCCCTTAGTCGACATACCAGAATTATGTGTCACTAAAACTATCTAAAATTTTCTGCAGCAGGAAAGAAGCATTAAAAGGTGTTCTTGTCATACTTGTCTTCAACCCCCCCCCCCCAAAAAAAGGGTGCATTATAAATGAAGTCTCACAAGAAGCATGTTATCCAATTTACATAGAGCTGGAAGATTGATAAATATGTCATATCGGGGTCTACATGTCATGACCTGAAATACAAATTAATAAGGAAAAAATTAGAAAAAAGTTACATGGGGAATATTACCTAGAAGAATTGTTTGTTGCTATGGATGGAAGTCCAAGCTCATGACATTAGAGCCTTGGTTCAGTGTCCGAACCACAATTTGGGGAAGATCAACTAGTGACTCAATATTCAGAGGATGTGCAGGACCATGGAATGGCACCTACAAAAATCAGTAAATAGGTTTACACAAGTGAAGGGGGACATGTACATGTGCACAAGAAACACAGAAAGCGCAGAATCACAATAACATCTGCAAAAGCCATATGTGAACTAATTTTTTTCCTACAAACCTCATCAGGCTGGCCTGTCCACATTCGCTTGAACAAGTGTTCAGTCTGATGGCCAACTTACACATTTGCATGTGCTTCATTTACCTAAGTATTTGATGAATCTAGCCTGAGCACAAATAGACCAACACAAAGAAATTCCACAAAGTCACATACAGAAGAAGAAAATAACAATCATAATTTTGATTGGAAAATGTCAAAAGGGTTTTATAACTCTTCATATTGCCTATACAGCTGTCGATAGAATCATGGCCAAATGTCCTCATCTCTCATAGGAAATACTCAAACCACTTTCTTTGGAACATTTAAACAATCTACTGGACGCCATCATTGTTTCACAATTTTACAATACAAGCTCCACATTTTTGCTTTACCTGGGTTAAAAACCCAATGATGAATACAGCAAACCCCACAGTCATGGCATATGATGACTTGTTAATGAAAGATGATATCATGAAGGCAAATCCAAGCTGCATAAATTATATATGTAAGATACTGAAGAAACAAAGGGAAAAAAAGAGCATGATTCAGTATGTTGATGTCATTGTAAAAAAGCATAATGTAAACAAACTAATTTGAAACACAAAACTGAGCATGGCTATTGCATCTAAAGCTCACTTACACAATGACCACTAGAAGGAAGAAATGCTCCAGCTTTGGGAATAAGGCCTAGAAGGGGATTGTTGGCAGGAGGTGGTGCACATGCTCCATTAGCAGGGGTGCATGAATGATCAGGAAACAAATATTTAATGTCAGGATTGGGGTGTAGGTTCTTGCAAAGTTGATATTCCGAGCAGACTTTGTCTCTACATACTTGGAAAGCTGCTCATTTTGCCTTTAACGAAAGAGCACAATTCAGTAAGACTGCAAGCAGTATTTACCCATAAAAAAAGCCAAAGATTGATCGGAAATACCTGAAGTTCTCAAGTGTAAGCAACTGTATAATCTCCTTAAAGAGTTCTTTTTTGACAGAACAAAAATATAGTTAAGCTGTAATATTGTCTTTTCATCAACCATCTAGTAGGATGTGCCACAAATTTGATAAATTGATCATTATGAGTATACATAATAAATACAAGTGATCACAAGATAATTACCAAAGGCAGTACACTTCTACGTCCCAACTTCATCAAACAAATGAACGGTAACAACATACGAATTGCTTTACACAAAGTAACATCAAACAGATAAAAAAGGAAATGGCTGATAGAAATTAGGTTGCTTAAAATCACTAATATATAGCAAATGAATGAAATCACAAAGAAAGTAAATTGTGGTTCATCTATAGTCACATAGAAAAGTCAAGGGTCTAATCACATATTTCCATTAACAAACACTATTAGCATTTTTACAAATAACTCATATTTTCATCATCTTTGAGTTCTTTTCCTTTCAATATATGTTACATAAGCATAAGCAATCATACGAAACAAAATCAAATAGACTTTGCATATCAAGACAACTAAAGAAACATGAGTCATAAAGGCTAATATATATATATATATATATTTATTTATGTAGAATATGTCAGAAACAAAAGGGGGAGGCTTTTCAATGTAAAAACTAAAAACATTCAGAAGTAAACAGTAAGAACTATTATATAAAAAATATCTTACAACTTCATATACTGCCAGCAGTCATAGTGGTTATATTTACCTTATAACTCCTTGTCCACATGTATGTCAAATGACTTGGCATATGCAAGGAACCTCAACATCAACTGACATGGCATACTACTTAGTCCAACTAGAAAATTCCAAGGAGAAATAATGGCCAATATGAAGCATATCAGGCAGCAACAAAAAAGAGAAAAATATAATTAGTGACTCAAAGAGACATTTTATATTTAATATTGACCCTAAAATATTTTAATTTTCTTCTTTATATAAACCCTATACAGGGGCATTTTGAAATTTAGGAAAAGAAAGTAGTTATTCAGTAATTTGAAGACTTTGAAGTGTATCTTGTGCTTTGTACATTAAGATAAATAAGAATAAAATCGATTTCTAGATGATGAGAAATTTAAATATCATGCAACTTAACTGACTAGATCATAGTTCATTAATAGTAGTTCACAATACATTTTATGCCTGCTTGAATTAGCATTCCAATGTTTTCCTTCCAAGAAGATAGTCTTTTCCCCTTATTTTGGAGACAACTAGTTTTTCTATTTTTTAGAAACAATTTGTAATGATCAATTATAAATTATTCAAATACTGGGGAGTAGACATCCTTGTAGATATATGACATGAATCCATAGAAAGAGAAAGGCAAGATTACTGACCCTGAAGAATCTAATCGACCAAATGCATGTGCCACTATTCCTACTTTGAATGTGCCGTTGATATGATTGTTAAAGCTTCTTCTTTGCATAAATCACATCTCCAATAACTATTTGCATGTTCATGTGCCACTATTGTCATTACTTAGATTACCTAATCAATTCACAACTGCATATCCATGACCACCACAAGCTTCTCTGCAAATGCTCAATGATTTGGCTGTGTATGATTCAGAAATGTCAAACATACATTTAGATGACCAATGTCAACCATTTTGAATCTTAATTTTTCTTTTATTTTCTCTATAGTACTTGGACATCGCTGTTGGACTACAAGATAAGCTTTAAGATGCCTAGAGTCGTAGTGCCTCATTGTTTGTCTCATGAATTCTTACAGTAATTGTTCCAGACATTCTTTTTCTCCATATCCTATAAATTTTGTTGAGGGACCAAGGTTATGTCCATGATCTTAACTGGCAGAAGTAAAGCCTGCCTTGTTCCTGCATCACCTAGTGCTTAATTTCAGGTATATTCAATTTACTATCTCTTTAGACATTTCATTCCCATCATAAATATAGATTGTACCATACATAAAGACAATTTTGTTTTAACATTAGTGGACTAGGGCAATTGTAATATGGAAGCTAATAACTTGGCCAAGAATGTAATCAAACAGTATGCTACTGACCCAAGTAATCTGTCATGTACCAAAAACTGTGAACTTTGTGAATTAAGTAATGCACGATTTTTTCTCATTTGAACAAAATAAAGCAACTATCAAAAAACTATAGGAAAGGCTTTGATGAGTTCAAAAATTAAGTGAAGTTGATTGCATTTGTTAATAAAACTCAAGACAAAAACCATTTTGCAGATCCAGCATATTCAGTAGAATTATACTAGGAAAATCATGTAAGAATCATAGAATGCATAGCTCGGAGCATCCCGTACCTTCACAGTCTCGTAGGTGAGTAGGAATTAGTGCTGGCGGGTTAGGAGTCGGTGCTAGTGCGGGGAGATGGCGAGTAACGTGGTGGCATAGCAACAGATCAAGAGCAATGCAGAAGTGTTCGGGGAGTGTCGCCCGGCGCCCGTTGCAGCTAGGCCCTGCGGAGGTGGGCTAGGCTCAGTGGCTGCTGCGGTTACTCCCAGCGAGGAGGTAGAGGGGTGGAGAAGAAGATGGAGGAAGAGTCCACAGTGGAAGGGGGTGCTGGTGTAGGGGCGACGACGAGCAACGTGGTGGCGTAGCAGCAAATCATGAGCGATAGGGCAGTGGTCGGGAAGCGTCACCCGATGTCGGTTGTAGCTCCTGCGGCGCTCCTGCGGAGGTGGGCAACTGTAGTAGATCTGAAGAAGGTCCGGCAACTCCTGCGGCACTGCTGAGGAATAGTGAGGGGGGAGAACGGGCCAGGGAGGTGATGAGGCAGAGGAGTAGAGGAGAATATGGAATGTCGGTCCGCACCGGAGGTGAGGAGGTGGAGAGGTGGATGAGGAACGAAGAGTCCGCGGTGGAAAGGGGGCTAGGGAGAGGTGAGAGGAGGTGGAAGGGGTGAAGATGGATCAATCGATCGCGAAGAAGACTCCACGTTCTACGGGAAGGAATTGGGGCGCATGTGGTTACGTTAGCGCGGGAGGAAGCGGCAGCAGGCGAAAATCTTTTGGGGCGGTTTGAATGAATGCTTATTTTTCTTTTATATTTATTTGAGGCAATTGTAAAATGCCCCTATACATGATTTTACATACATAAGAAACCTAATATATTTTAAGGGCAATATTAAATATAAAATGCCTCTAATTATGATTATATTGGGGAAGTTTTAATAAATGTCTCTAAATAAACTACCCTTATATCTCCATTTTTTTGTAGTGAGTGGCTCAAACAAAATCCCATTCCTCTTAGCTTGAGCCCACAACATCCACCCGTGGGGCATCAATCCCAACTAGTGCCCATCAACTCCTTCCATACAACTTTCCAGTCTTACTACATTATGGAAACCATAAATGATCTAATTGAGGTTCTAGGATGGAAATTAGAGCTGGCTGGCATGTTGACCCTTGGGACCAACGGACCCAAATACATTGGGTTCATCCTCCCATGTTTCAACTCCATTACCTCTGTCTGCACCATGGGATGTTACACTAGTGAAATCCTTTTATTTGTCCCAACTCCTGACGAGCCTAACCCAACCCAATCCCAGAGCATTGATGTCCCACATGGGGAATCTAGTCAGTCAAATGAAGCCAATAGTCCCTCTACCTTCTTGATAGAAGAGGACCTAGAGCACGTCGGAGAAATGGTAGAGTGGGCGTTCTTTTGTCAAGGGCTAGATGAGGTTCACTTCACCAAAAGCCTGACCTTTCTTGACCCATTTGACCTATTCCCTTGGGAACCCCAATGCCAACTTGTCCCCTTTCCCTTCTTCATCATTATCGACCCCTCCTTCCTTCCCAAAGGCCATTACATCCCCACCACTACATGCCTAGTGGGCCCCGGACCCATCCCTTGGGACAAACCACACTCATCCATAGGCTCAACTAAAGCGAACCCATCCCTAGGCCCAACCAAAACCAAGGGACCGTCAATATCATTCATTCTACTAATTGATGAGGTCTCGACTCGCATTGGAGAACTCGTAGAATGGACTTTCTCTTGTCAAAGGATAGATGAAACCAACTTTACAAAGTGCCTAACCATTCTTGATCTTTTTGACCCATCAACATGGGCGCTCCCAAAGCCACAACCCTTGCTCCGATCCTCCGAAGAAGTCCTATACCTCACCCCTTTCCAAGACTGTTGCACAAGAGTTGAGCAAGTCCCCTCCTTACATGCACCCACACTTGAGAGCAAATTAAAAGCTCATCATTTGGTTAGAGTCCCATGCATCACAATATCTAGCATCATATAAGGGTGATGAAGTGAGTGTGTTCGGATGCCCCAGTCCTCCTATGACCAACCAACTTGATAGAAAACTTGTGCATTATAGGTCCACATTTGGATGCACTGGTCCTCCCATGTCTGTCAAAATTGATGGGAACCATGTACGTGATAGGTCCACGTATGGATGTCCAGGGCCACCCATGCATGCTAGGGTGTCTAAGTCAGTCAAAACACTTACATTCCATACAAATGTACATGAGCACATCAAAAAGAATAATGAAATCTACAAAAGGTAGGTAGACTCTCACCGGCGCTACCGTGACTTCCAAGAGGGTGACTCGGTGATGGTGAGGACTGAGAGGCTCTCCCCTGGAGCCCCCTCAAAATTGAGACCCCATGGAATCGGTCGCTTCAAGGTCTTGAGGTGCATCAGCATTAATTGCTTATGAGTTGGACCTCCCAGAGGATTATGGGGCTAGCCTCACTTTCTATAGATGTGGTAGACCTTGTACGAAACAAGGGCCCCGCTGTGGGACCTAGGGAGGATGTTGAGCCTACTTCCTACCTTGAGAGAGAACCCACCCCGTGAGATCACCATTAACCCGGAGAGCCCGATGCGAGCAAGTCAAAAGAATAATGGATGAATAGGTTGCCACCACAAGGAGCAAGGTGTATGAGCGCTACCTTGCTAAGGTGGAAAGATCAGCCTCCTTCGGGAGATTTGTGGGTGATTCGGAAGCATCTGTAGCTGTTGGACCCAGATCTTTTGGAGCATTAGCATGGCGAGATGGACCCATACTCAACGGGGTTGAGTTCTCGGCACCCCTGGGGTATGATGAGGACATCTCCTGCCACTTCTTTTTGCTCAGGACCCCGGTGCTCGCCGTCGACGCATAGTCTCGTTCGCCACCTTATTTCGAGTCATGCTATACATTTTCTTCTTTTTTTGGAGTCATAAATCATGTAATTTTCCTTTTATTTGAGTCATATATCTAGGTTAGCAAGTCATTTACTTATGTTTTGATTCAAATGGGCCTCTAGTCCATCAATTGGGCCCATTGTATCTCCCATGTACAACAAGTGTCATTTAGTGTAAAGCCATGGGAAAATTGGTCTTGTAAAAGATTGGACTCCTATAAATAGGACCCAATCCCCCCCTTTGAAGGCTAATGAAAAGTTTGAAAATTTCTGAGAGAAAATTCTCCTTGAGTGTTCATTGGTGAGAGGCCAATTGGGGTGAGAAGCCCTAGGGTGTGAAGCCCTTGGAGGGAGTGAGAAGCTCATCTCCACTGTTATAAAGGGTGCTATAGATTCAGAGGGGGGGGGGATGAATGAATCCCCTTTTAAAAACTTGTCCAAATATAAAACTAAAGCGGAAATAAAATCTTAACTGGAGATGCAGCAACCTTCACTCTTAGAGAAGAGGTTTATCTGTTGAGCAGAACCCGGAATTCAATCGGTGTAGGACAAGAAGTCCTCTAACTCATCTATCAAGCACATCACATGCAAGGGAGATATTCAATGTAATTCATAAACAGCTGAGCAAGGAAAAAAACATGCGATACCTGTGAATGGGGTAGATGAAACGGAAAGATACACCACAATCACAACCACTGCACAGAGGATTTTTAGGTGCTTCGGCCAGACACAAGTCTGCCTACGTCCACCCCACACTCCCAACCGGAATGTGGATTCACTAAAACTGCTGGGCAACACAGCTTGCCAACATACGCTGTCACACAGCTTTCCAGAGGAACAGGCTCCTCTCTTCCTCCAACCCAGGAGGGAAACACCAGTGACCCACGGCCACGTAAATCCAGAGACCAAGGTCTCTCTTCCTCCTACCCGAAGGGAACACCCAAGTGACACCCTGTCACTTGCAACCAGAGGACGAGTCCTCTCTTCCTCCTAGCCCGGAGGGAAACACCCAAGTGACACCCTGTCACTTGCAACCAGAGGACGAGTCCTCTCTTCCTCCTAGCCCGGAGGGAACACCCAAGTGACACCCTGTCACTTGCAACCAGAGGACGAGTCCTCTCTTCCTCCTAGCCCGGAGGGAACCTCTAGCAACCCACGGTCACTAGAAACCAGAGACTCACGTCTCTCTTCCTCTATACCAAGAGGGAACCCACAAGACAGCCCCCAGCTGCTTGCTGACCAGAGGTGAAGAACCTCTCTTCTCCTGATGGCACAGGAGGAACCCGTTCTCACAAGAGACACGAAAGAACAACAAAGAAACCTTAAAGAAAAGATAAAAACAAAACAAGACAGCAGAATAGGAATGAAGCTTAGATGGCTCTGGATTTGATCCAAGCAGCCAGGCTCGAAGGACTGATCTTCAGGATTCCTTCTTCTATGCTCACTCTCTTTTTCTTCTCACGAATACTTCCTTTTTCTTTCTTCTTCCTCTTCTTTCTGCTCTCTGATGTGCTTGGGCACTGCTCTCTCTGCTGCTCACGGCTAGGACTCCTTCTCTTCTTCACTGCTAGAGTTTCTTTTGCTTCAAGAGTATATCTCTCCCTCGGAGGCTAAGGCAGTATATTTATAGCCGAGATGAAAGGATGGGGCGGTGTTGCCCTAGTGAGCTTTGACTGGTCCACGTGGTATAATTTCTTTCCACGTGTCTTCTGGAGCTTTTTCTTCTTTTGGCCACGTGTCAGCATCCTGGTACCTCGTCCATCCTGGGATCACGAGCCAGGCACCTCGGATCACGTGCCCTCCATTAGCACGCTCAGCAACTAAAACTTAAGTCTGCTGCGTTGACTCATCAGCCTGTGTTTCTGGAGACTGACCGCGTTGACGCACTGTCATCACTGCGTCTACTCTTTGCTTGAACATATTTGAATTTGTCCCACTGCGTCGACCCTGCTATGGATAGCGTTGACGCGTTGAAGACAGCCAGAGATAAG
The DNA here is from genome assembly GCA_022559845.1 of Amorphophallus konjac. Lineage (NCBI taxonomy): Eukaryota > Viridiplantae > Streptophyta > Magnoliopsida > Alismatales > Araceae > Amorphophallus > Amorphophallus konjac. The sequence continues at coordinate 14,859 of JAHNEJ010000150.1, read as the reverse complement.
TCGCCCCTTTCTTGAACTGCTGCGTCGACGCTGCCAGTTGGTGGCGTTGACGCACGGATGAAATCAGAAGTGAGTATTGGCCTCTCTTCCGCCGCTGCGTCGACGCTGCTTGTTGGTGGCGTTGACGCACGAACATGTACATTAAGGCCTGTCTTGCCTTGTATATTGGCGTCTCTTAAGCCGCTGCGTCGACGCTGCTGTATTGTGGCGTTGACGCAGTGATGGGTTCCAGTGAGCAACCAGCCCAGCCTTTTTAACTGTTACGTCGACGCTGCTCCACTGCTGCGTTGACGCATGGAGCTGCAGCGTCGATGCTTCCAATGTACTCCAGAGGCTGCAATAATGGATACTTGAACTGCTGTGTCCACGTGTCAGCATTTCAGCCTCTTGGATCACGTGCCAAGTCTTGATGGCCTGAATCATTTGGTAAAACAAGGTCCAGTGTATAGACTTGGTAAAGTTCAGGCCTCTAACAACGAGTGTATAGACTTGGTAAAGTTCAGGCCTCTAACAACGAGTGTATAGACTGGCCTAACAAATGAATGTATAGACTTGATCATCCAGATTCAAGGCAACCGATGTAGACTTGAACGCTGTACAGACTTCTCGAGGTGATGCTTGAGCAAAGAGGCAGTGTATAGACTTTCACACAAAAAGTAGACAAGGCAGCATGGCGTCAACCCAGCTGTTCCACTGCGTCAACGCAGCAAGTAAACCAGCAACTACTGCGTCAACGCACTGCATGAACAATTAGCCACTACGTTAACCCAATCTAGCCATATTCATGAATTAGCTATTCAAGCAAACAATCAGATATTTAAGCAGTCAAACAGTCATCTATATTAATTAGTACACCTCACAACACCTCAGTGTGACTCATGGTGTGTCAGCCATCATCAAAACCACACAGGGGCACAACAATCTCCCCCTTTTTGATGATGGCAACACTATGAGTTACACTGACTCAGATTAGATTCTTCTCCCCCTTTGCCGTCATCAAAAAAATGAAATAGGGAAACAATTCAGTAAAGCACAGGAATGTTATACTTCCCTTTGGAGTGTTGATGGTTCGAAGGAGGCCTTTTCTTTGGAGACAGCTATCTTCCAAATGTATCCTTTAAGAGCTTCTCCCCCTGTAGATATGTCATATCTTCAATCACACAGGTGCACTGAAGTATGAAGAACTCAATCATGTAAGGAGTTAGGAGCTCAATAAAATGCATGAATCAAGTCTCCCCCCCTTTTTTTTGAATTATGGAAAGAGCAGCTATTTTCTGACACCAATTGAAAATTTCTGACATAACAAATTTCCCTTAACGAAGTGGAGCATAGCAGCAAGCACACAGGGAGTTCGAATTGGATCTGATTCCAGGACTGCAGGAGTCGACCCATGGGGTCGACCCATGAATACAGCAAGCAGTGACTTATGCATCAGAACATAAGGTCATCTCAGCAAAAATAACATTGAAAATTGACTATCTGAGTGCAATTAACTATATGAATGCAATCAAAAATCGTCAACTAAAAAGATGTTATGAATGCAGTGCAATTAACTATATGAGTGCACAGTCATTGACAATTCATGTAGGATATTGGAACTATGCATGAGTCAAAACCTGAAAGGCATGTTATGCATTTAGTTTGACTAGCTCCCCCTTAGTCATACAACCCTTATGCATCCACCATGCTTATGCAGGCCCAAGATATGAGTGGAAGTTAACAGTTGGGACCAATTGATAGAATTGAGTGCAAAGGAAACAGTCAGATTGGTCTGAATGACTGGAGTCCAATATGAGAGAGTAAAAAGAATTCAGATAGAATGAGAAAGATTTTCAATGGAATATCAACTTTCATAAATCTGATTTAAACAGATGATTACAGACTCTTCCATCATAGAAACCTATGAATGAACCTACGTTGACAAACCAGATCAGAATTTTATGTATGCAAGGTTTGAACATGAGCCTTTTCTACTCATATCTGAAATCAGTTTTCTTAATAACAAGTGAACCAAGTTTTCATATTGAGAGACCTTTTTAACCTTCTTCATTCTTACTCACTTAATTTCAAAGATTTCCTCAAGAAATGCAATCGATAGTATTGAGGATAAACAAACAAGAAACCATTTATTTCTGTCAAAGTTTCTATTGAAAGAAGATTCTTTTCCAAACAATTTCAGATGATATGCTAGATAGGCAACGAATTTTTAACAACAATATTCAGGAGCAATTAAGTTAAGTACATCCTTACAACTGGAGGATACACGTTGTTTAGACGCCAGTATCCCTAAGTGCTTGGAAGGACTAACTGTCATGCTTCTTAAGAACAGAGATAGCATTTACACCTCATGACACACTGAAACTCATTTCTTTGATGAGGGACATGTATTTCTCAGTGTGCCTGCCATTGTTCTGCCAGATTTTTAATCAACATATTTAAGCAGAGTTAACTATGGCACTTCATGACATATCTTAATTCATTTCTTTGATGAATGAGATGTGTTTCTCAGTGACCAAAGACATTGCTCTGACAAGATTTGGTATTTGACATAATCCATATTCCCTGATGTTTAAAAACAATACATATTTTCATACAAATCAGTCAAGGAAAATCATGATTTCAGAATTTCAGATTTCAGAAGAGTTTAAAAGACACAACATGAAAGGGTTGGTTAAGGTTTATTAAGACTAACTCAGATATTTTCAGGAAGAATTCATAAGCAAACACAAGAAATACATGAAACTTCAACTGGCTGAAAGCTTCAGACATTCATAGTCCTATATGATAGAAATTTCCTTAAAAATAATGTTTTCAGATTTATGATCAAGATATGCGCAGAGAAATCTTTCTGGGACTTCAAGGAAGGCAAGAGCATTTTTCAGGTACAGCCAAGTCAACAAATGCCAATGGACACCAATTCATAGTATGAGTGACAATGGCTGACAAGGGTTGAAGCAAGAGGATGAAATACAATGCATTTCACAATCACCAAGGAGTTTATCAAGATTGCAGTTCAAACAGGAAGGTGAGTATTAGTCATCAGACATGAGCTTTGATGAGAGGTATGATGGTCACATGCAATTACATGAATGAATAATGAGAAATGCTCCCCCTCACTAAATGCATAAACTGAAACCCTCCCTTTTCTTTTGAAAAATTTCATGATTAAATGATGCCACTCTAAGATGCAATTAGATGCATTAACTACTCATGAAGGGCATGAAGACCCTGAAGGGTATTAGACTAGTCAAATGTGATGATATGCAGTGCAGCTCCCCCTGACGGTATGCATTCAAAACATTTGAAAATCATTCATGAGTCATAAATTCTAGATGTATGCAGTCACAGAATGAGCATATCAGACGCAACAACTATTGCATGGAAATGCAAACATGCATGTTTAAACCACTAATTAACAAATCTATCTATATACCTAATGCCATCTAAGCAGACTCATTAAAAGTCAAGAGACTTACCTGAGAAGTGCATGAGTGGGGTTTACCTTCTTAGGGTGTCTTGGTTTATTTGCCCCTTTTATTTCTCGTTCCCAAGACACACCTGCAAAAAGTTTCTCACTTGGCACATTTTGGTACCCAAGTTTCCTTGGGTCCTGCAGGGTTAGTGGCATTTTGATGGGATGTTTTCCAAAGCTTCTGAGCCATCATATCATCATGCTTTTTCATATAGCAACTAGGCATGGAATGTCCAGACCGACCACAATAATCACATGAACCACTCGGTCTGAATTTCTTACTATGCATGTAAGCAGGTGTGCTAAATTCATGAGCATGAATGTTTCTGTTTTTACCACCACTTTGTTTCAGATGGTCAGAAAACCAGCAATCAGTCACCTTGTGACCTTGCTTTCCACACTCAAAGCATGTGAGGGATTTTCTTGTTTGAACAGATTTGTTCCTACCAAACACACTTTGTTTAACAAATTTAGAGTTGACCTTCTTTCTCTGAGAATGCCAGCAGTCTTTGACTGTATGGCCAGGTTTCTCACAGTGATAGCAGAAGATGGAATTTCTTCTACCAACATTAAGCCAGCAGTCAACCGCCCTATGGCCTGACTTGCTGCAGGTGGAACACACCATGTGTTGGCCCCTGGACCCATTTTTGTTCCTCTTAAAGACATGCTGATTTTCATACAAATTGACATGATTAGAATTTGAAAAATATTTGCCTTTACCTTTGGCAAACCAACATTGTTCACTAACATGACCTGTTTTTCCACAATGATAACAATAACTTTTTCTTTTCTGTTCAACAGGACTGTTTTTGTTATTGTACTTCCTAGCATGCATTCTATCATCCTGTTCCATCAATTTACATTCATGCATCAAGTGACCAACCCTATGACAGTAATGGCATGAAATTTTCTTTTTATTTGCATGAATGTGTTTGTTCAATTTAGGCACAGCATTCTCAGTTTTATCATGAGAGTTCCTTGAATCTTTGTTCTGAACATGAACAGTCTTTTTCTATTTTTGAACTTGTTTCTCAGACTTAGGGCTGTCAGTGGAATTTTGATTCTTCTTAGCACTAAATTCAAAAATAGGCACATTCGATGTGCTGCCAGACTTAGAGCTACTCACGAATGAAGTTTGAAGCTTACTTTCAAAGCTCTTTTTATTTATTGGTTTGTAGCCCAAACCCTCTCTTCGGAGATTCACTTTAGATCCAAGAATTTTATCAAGATTTTCTTTTCCACTGACAAATTTCTCAAGAGATTTCCTCAATTCTGTAACTTCTGATCCAAGCTTTGATACATGGATTTCATATTCATCAGCTTTCTTTTTATAGCAAACAGCATCTTCTTTCAACATTTGATTAACAGTCCTAAGACTTTCAATTTCCTGTTCAGCTTCATTAGCTCATCAGAGCTATCCAGGCTAACACTCTTCCCTTTTTCAAGAGTGATAAGTCTCTCAGACATAGCTGTATTTAACTGTTTTAGCTTGCAGATCTCTGTCTCATTTTACCATTTTGTTCCAGGATTTCATCATCAAATTTCAAAACACTTAAGGAGGTCTGACATTCACTAAACACTTCTTGTTCATCTTCAGATTGAAGATTTTCAAGCCTTTTCTGAAGTTCTGAGTTTTCTATTCTGACAGTCTCCAAAGTTTCAGAAATCAATCTATTTTCATTTTCAAGGCTCACTGATTTAGATCCAGATTCCTCAGTTTGTTTTTTGAGTCTAGCATTTTCAGATTTCAGATATTCCAGATCTGAAGTAATAGAATCAAGATCAGTCAGCTGTCTTCTAAATATCTGATTTTCAGTTTTCAGAGTATCACTGTCCTCACCAGTAAGTTTAGAATTCTCAAACCTATCTAACCGTTTTTTCATAGATCTATTTTTCTTGCTCAATTTATTGCTAGATCTTAACAGCTTGGAATAAGCATCTACCCAATCATCTAAGGTATAGTCCGCAAAGGGATTTACCTGAACTTCGTTCTCTTCTTTATCACTGTGGCTGCTGCTATGGTCGCTCCCATCAGCCATCATGCAGTTTTCCTTCCCTGTTCTGCAAGTTAGTTTCATCTTGTCCAGAATATCCCTAGCAGACCTGCAATCATGAAGGCAAAAGTGTAAGGCCTTGTTAATGGATGCTTTTATCAGATTTATAGCTTTCTGATTTTCTCTATGCATTGATCTATGACGATCAGTCCATTTGGACTCTTTTCGTGGTAACCTATGAGGACCATGAGTAATTAACTTCCACAAATCGGGATTATCTAGATTGACGTAGTTACGCAAACTACTGAACCATGAATCAAAGTTAGACCCATTGAAAACCAGTGGAAGAGCCATTTATAGGCTATGATCAATTAGACAAAAAATCAAGGAGCAGCAAACCGGAATAAGCACCGAGAAGCACGAGGATCACTGCAGATCATTGGATCTTGAAGCAGTAACCGCTCTGATACCAATTGTTATAACAGGTGCTATAGATTCAGAGGGGGGGGGTGAATGAATCCCCTTATAAAAACTTGTCCAAATATAAAACTAAAGCGGAAATAAAATCTTAACTGGAGATGCAGCAACCTTCACTCTTAGTGAAGAGGTTTATCTGTTGAGCAGAACCCAGAATTCAATCGGTGTAGGACAAGAAGTCCTCTAACTCATCTATCAAGCACATCACATGCAAGGGAGATATTCAATGTAATTCATAAACAGCTGAGCAAGAAAAAACATGCGATACCTATCAATGGGGTAGATGAAACGGAAAGATACACCACAATCACAACCACTGCACAGAGGATTTTTAGGTGCTTCGGCCAGACACAAGTCTGCCTACGTCCACCCCACACTCCCAACCGGAATGTGGATTCACTAAAACTGCTGGGCAACACAGCTTGCCAACATACGCTGTCACACAGCTTTCCAGAGGAACAGGCTCCTCTCTTCCTCCAACCCAGGAGGGAAACACCAGTGACCCACGGCCACGGAAATCCAGAGACCAAGGTCTCTCTTCCTCCTACCCGAAGGGAACACCCAAGTGACACCCTGTCACTTGCAACCAGAGGACGAGTCCTCTCTTCCTCCTAGCCCGGAGGGAACGCCCAAGTGACACCCTGTCACTTGCAACCAGAGGACGAGTCCTCTCTTACTCCTAGCCCGGAGGGAACCTCTAGCAACCCACGGTCACTAGAAACCAGAGACTCACGTCTCTCTTCCTCTATACCAAGAGGGAACCCACAAGACAGCCTCCCAGCTGCTTGCTGACCAGAGGTGAAGAACCTCTCTTCTCCTGATGGCACAGGAGGAACCTGTTCTCACAAGAGACACGAAAGAACAACAAAGAAACCTTAAAGAAAAGACAAAAACAAAACAAGATAGCAGAATAGGAATGAAGCTCAGATGGCTCTGGATTTGATCCAAGCAGTCAGGCTCGAAGGACTGATCTTCAGGATTCCTTCTTCTATGCTCACTCTCTTTTTCTTCTCACGAATACTTCCTTTTTCTTTCTTCTTCCTCTTCTTTCTGCTCTCTGATGTGCTTGGGCACTGCTCTCTCTGCTGCTCACGGCTAGGACTCCTTCTCTTCTTCACTGCTAGAGTTTCTTTTGCTTCAAGAGTATATCTCTCCCTCGGAGGCTAAGGCAGTATATTTATAGCCGAGATGAAAGGATGGGGCGGTGTTGCCCTAGTGAGCTTTGACTGGTCCACGTGGTATAATTTCTTTCCACGTGACTTCTAGAGCTTTTTCTTCTTTTGGCCACGTGTCAGCATCCTGGTACCTCATCCATCCTGGGATCACGAGCCAGGCACCTCGGTTCACGTGCCCTCCATTAGCACGCTCAGCAACTAAAACTCAAGTCTGCTGCGTTGACTCCATCAGCCTGTGTTTCTGGAGACTGACCGCGTTGACGCACTGTCATCACTGCGTCTACTCTTTGCTTGAACATATTTGAATTTGTCCCACTGCGTCGACCCTGCTATGGATAGCGTTGACGTGTTGAAGACAGCCAGAGATAAGTCGCCCCTTTCTTGAACTGCTGCGTCGACGCTGCCAGTTGGTGGCATTGACAAACGGATGAAAATCAGAAGTGAGTATTGGCCTCTCTTCCGCTGCTGCGTCGACGCTGCTTGTTGATGGCGTTGATGCACGAACATGTACATTAAGGCCTGTCTTGCCTTGTATATTGGCGTCTCTTAAGCCGCTGCGTCGATGCTGCTCCACTGCTGCGTTGACGCATTGGAGTATTTCAGACAAGGCCTCTGCTTCTTGAGTGGCTGTGTTGACGCAGCCTTTGCGTAGAGTTAACGCTGTGAAGAGTATCCATGGATGCATCTTCACTGGTGCGTGGACGCCTTAAGCTCTAGCATCGACCCTGTTCCTGTCTTGCATCAGGAATTAATTCATACGAAGAGATTAATGAATCAAGACTTAATCACAAACACGCCATTCATATCTCATTGTGACTTAGATCTGAAGCAGTGTATAGACTTGGTGAACACTGCAACTTCAGGCCTCTAACAACGAGTGTATAGACTTGGTAAAGTCCAGGCCTCTAACAACGAGTGTATAGACTTGGGCCTAACAAATGAATGTATAGACTTGATCATCCAGATTCAAGGCAACCGATGTAGACTTGAATGCTGTACAGACTTCTCGAGGTGATGCTTGAGCAAAGAGACAGTGTATAGACTTTCACACAAAAAGGTAGACAGAGCAGCATGGCGTCAACCCAGCTGTTCCACTGCGTCAATGCAGCAAGTAAACCAGCAACTACTGCGTCAACGCATTGCATGAACAATTAGCCACTACGTTAACCCAATCTAGCCATATTCATGAATTAGCTATTCAAAGCAAACAATCAGATATTTAAGCAGTCAATCAGTCATCTAAATTAATTAGCACACCTCAGTGTGACTCATGGTGTGTCAGCCATCATCAAAACCACACAGGGGCACAACATCCACCTATCCCTCTCTCTCTCTACCTCCACAAACCTGCGCCCCCCACCCATCTCTCTCTAAAACCTGCGCCCCGCTCCACCTCCAGCCCCTCCACCTCATTGAAGTCCCGCGATCAATGACACCCAAGAGGGTGGTGAATTTGATGATTACAAATTTTTAGAAAATATTACACGATTTAAAAGATATGATGAATTAATAACTTAGAAACTCATATCTGTTATATAACTGATTAGATCTATCAAAATCTACCACACACAACAGTTCCTTGGTACTATGACAGAGGTGTAAATCCGAAGATTCTACTCACGTAAGGTGTTATCGTCCTGACAAGACTAACATTGTCAATTCGAACCCACTTTTTGATATATCAAAGATCTAATGTAGAATTGACAAATTATGCTAGATCTGAATGAAAAACACAAGTAGAGTGATAAAGTGTGTGCTGGCACAGAATGAGGGTAGAAGAGAAGGATCAAACCACATGAGAGACATCAATTTTTAGGTGGTTCGGATGCAATGATGGCAACCTACATCCACCCCTTACGATATGTGAGGATTCACACACTATCTTGTAAACGATTACAAGATCAAAAAACACACACACACACACACTCGTAAGGAGTTTAGAATTCTCACAAAGGTGCAAACGCACCAAAACACACACGAATCTGAAAGAAACCACACACACACACACACACACACACACACACACACACACACACACACACACACACACACACACACACACACAAATGTTTATGAATTACAAAGAACACACACTTGAAGCTCAGGGAATATGGAAGAAGAAACACAAAATAAAAACTCTGATTTAAGCTTCCCCTGAGTAGGTGATGTAGATTTTGGATGAAGCTTGAATCTTCACTTGATTTGAGGTTGAATGGCTTCAGATAGATCTTGAAGAGCTTGGAGTTGGATGAAGAATCCCTGGACGGAGCACTGTTCACGGAGGTGTTGTAGTAGTCTTCTTTCTCCCCTTGGTAGCCTCCTTGATCTCCCTTGAGTGATTAGGCTTTCTTGGCCCAAAAAGACGTTTTTATAACACTTGGGTGGTCAAGGGACATGCTAAGACACAGATCCATAATTTTTGGCATGTCTGGAGGATTTGGGATTAAAAAATCTTAAAGAGATGCTTTGAAGACGTTGAAGAAAACAAAGTCAACAATGGGGGCTTCGAAGGGTTCGGTCGACCGATGCAAGTCGGTCGGTCGACCGAACTGTGATAGTTTATGTAACATTCAACACTGGGAGAATCGGTCAATCGAACTGCTGCCATCAGTCGATCGAACTCTGTAAATTACAAAGTTATGAAACCTAGGAAAATTGGTCGACCGACCAAGCCTGATTGGTCGACCGAAATCTGGAAAACCTGCAGAATGGATTTTTGTAGCACCCCGATTTATTAAGGAATAAAAATTTGAGAAAATTATAAGAAATTCCTTAAGAAATAGGATAAGTAAAATTTCAACTATTTTATAAAAATTTAAAAAAATTAGAATCTTGTAGAGGATGAAACATTAAGTAAAATTATCTTCTATGACCAGCCGAAATAAAATTTGTAAACAAGCAAAATTAGTAGATTAAGGCCCAAAACCACACTTAGCCTAATCGAACCTTATAACACGAAATTCGAGCCCAATACCCGATCATTTAAGCTCACACCAGATTCAAAAGAACGGCTAGGATCAACTCATCATTTCCCCTCTGGTTAACCTTCGAAACCATAACCCTAGAGAGCGTATTTCGGATGAGATCGACGGCGGTGCCCTAATCCGCGCGATTCACGCGCAACCGAGTTTGTGGACTCTTATCTCCGCGACGAAACCCTCTAGAATGCAATTGAACCTATAAAAATGACCCTTAGCCACCCTAGAATCATTTAGATGCTGTGGCGGCTTGCGAGGACCTCGGATGGGAGAGTATTTCGGCGATTATCGGCGGTGTGTACCTAGCGCGATCGGCTTCCCTCTTCTTCCTTCATCCTTCGATTAAGGTAGGTGATAGTCACCCAAACCCTAACTATTATATATGGATATAAGCGTCATCTTGTCCTCTTTCCATTGATCTAGAAAGCATTAAATGTTGTCTAGTATCATGTTAGGATTTCAGGTTTTAGTAGAAGCATGCTAGAACTAGGGTTAACTATGTTCCATCTAAATTTTAGTAGGGATTTCAGGCACTAAACGTCCAATTGATCATGCTATCTTGTATAACTTTTCTTGCTCGTTCTATTGATTATAAAAGCCTTAATTTTCACGCTTTATATTGTGCATATTTAGTTATTATTGCTAACCCTAGCCAACCCTGCCGGAGACGGGCAAGGCGAAGGGGCGGCAGACCGATCTGACTTGCGCGGCCTCTCGATAGACCGCCCATACTTTGTAGGCGGCCAGTTCTTGACCGTTCATATGTTTTATCTTTGATCACTTTTGTTGAATGCGCGGCAAAACCCTAACCGCCTTTTCTTCAAGTGGCCAGTATCGGACCGCTCATCTTCCCCAGCGGCACCCTACAGACCGCTCATCCCTAGCAGGCCTTCGGACCTGAGGGGCTATGAACGACCTATCGTGCGACCGCGGAGGCATGTGAGCGGCTCTCTACGAACCGCCCAACTACACAGAACTGTTTATTTTTATTTTTAGCTTGATTTATCATAGTAGATTAGTGCCTAATGGTAAGTTAGCAATCCACATGATAACTGGAACTTATGGAAATAAAACAATTATGAATTTTTGCTAGTTTGTTTTCACTTGATCTTGATTCATCTTTTTCCATGAAGTTAATCTTAATTATGATCCATTAATAAATTGAAACTTGTTATTAGGATTGTTTGACAGTCATTCTACTCTGGTAGGATTGGCTGACCGCTATACTTAGTTTCCGATGATTTGACAGCTTCTATTCCTTGTAATGGTTTGGACTCTCCGCCGGATATTCCTTCCGTTAGACTAGAATCTTCATTACGGGACTTCCGTAAGCCCCTAAAAGCCTTGGATTCTCACTAGGACGCCGGACAGGTTGTACCACTAAGACCTGGACCTGTTTATGTGATCGAACTGCTTGGATTGTCATGTTGTGAGTCACGGCTCAACCTGGACACCCCTGAGGCTTGAACGGCCCAAAAGGTACCGCTTATCTTATTTGGCAGACTGGTATGAACCGTGCATCCCTGGCCAAGTGCCACTTACATTGGTCGATTAACCTTGTTCTATCTTTGACCAAATCATGATTTGATCGACCCAATAAGCCCTAGGCTGACCAGTGGAGAATGGGCTGGACCCTAGTTCAGTTCTGCCCCACTTATGGTAGCCCAGAGCCCACTTTTGGGTTGATGTCTAGTCTTCTTGTTAGGCCTAATTTTGAACGGACTGACTTGGACCGTCCATGTACTCAAGCGGATTTTAGTGGACCGTTCATCCATTGAGCGGCCCTATAAGGTCCGATTACCTTGTTCTTGGGCTTCCAACCTTTTGGCCTTGAGCGGCCCATTATTGACCGTCCATTTATTTGAGCGGCCCAACATGGACTGTGTATCTTCTAGGAAATGATTTTCGTGGTTGTTCATGTTTGAATCCAAGGACCTGATTGGTTCTTGATAACTTGAACTTTCTGGTCAAAGTATCTCTTCACTTACCCTTGGAATTCTCCGAGGTAAGTTCTACACTTGAAATTAATGGCCATTTAACTTGATTAATGTCTAGACATAACTTGGGATCTTGGATTCATTAAATCAATGCCAACGCATCATAAGGGCCCAATTTGATCCTAGGAGGAGCGCCCGAAAAGTACTTGTGCCCCGGGGAGTTTGAATGACATGGTGAGGCATTGCACCGAGTGAATGACTAGCGTGATATCTACGACAATAATCTATCACTTGAATTTTCTTGACTTGGTTAGTTCTTGCTTGCTGGCCAATTTCCAGTTACATCATGGTATCGCCTTCTTTATTCTATTACTTTGTCATATCGTTATTTCATTTCGTTCTTTATTTTCGCACTAAAAATATAATTAATTGGTTAATTATTTAAACTTACATGTTATTACCTACTGAGCGTTCGCTCACCCAGTTGTTCCCCTCTTTCAGGTAGCTCAGGTGAGGATTCGCAGACTGATGGGGAAGGGCAAGAGTGATGGCCATGGAGCGAACCTGTTAGAAGCCGTGTGAAGCCAGTCTTAGTTGTTGTGTCTAGTTATGTTTAGATTGTATGTGTTTGAAAGAGTTGTAATTTCGAGATTTAAAATTGTAATATTGTCAAGTGGATGTTATGTTGGAAGTTTTTTAAGAGAGTTTATGTGATTGGAACGTGGATCTGTTAAGTGTAATTTAGTTATGGAATTATTTCTATTTATGGTATTGTGTTAATCTTTAGCTTAGCATAACAGGTCTGTAAATCAACATATTATTATTAATTGTTTCTACTGCCAGTCCCGATATTCCGCGTCGGGGCGTGACAATTTGGTGGTATCAGAGCCTAGGTTTTTAATATTCTTAGGTTTTCTAAGTTCTAGGATTCTAAGTGATGTCGTAGAACCTATAACCTTGTTATAAGTCTAAGAATCCAACCTAGCGAGATTTGGGTAGAGACTTGGGTTGAGTTAATAGTCTAATTCTAAAACTATTCCTTCTAAATAATCTTAAAATACTTTATTCTATGTGTAGGACGTTCTAATGGCATCCGAACGTGCGCAATGGCGAGACACGCAGTGAACGGTTCAAGGACTTACTCGGGCCTTACAGCAAGTGGCCCAAGGAGGAGCAGCGAACCACGGTGCTGGCGATCTTCACCGGAACTTTCGTGGGATGAATCCGCCTCATTTTGGAGGCTCGACCGACCCCGATGAAGCCGAGCACTGGCTAAAGGAGATGGAGAGGATCTTCAAAGTAATGCAATGCAACGACCCGGAGCATGTTCTTTTAACGACCTTCCAGTTGGAACGTGATGCGAGAACATGGTGGGATGTGGTGAAGGCTACCCTCGGAGATAGGCAAGTTTCCTGGAAGGAGTTCGAGGAACTCTTTAATAGCAAGTATTTTTCTGATAGAATACAAGAAAAGAAAGCGGCTGAGTTTGCTGCTTTGAAGCAGTGGAATCTTTCAGTAGCCGAGCATAAAGCTCAGTTCTCTCGGTTATCTCGTTATGCCACCCACTTGATATCTATAGAAAAGATGAAGGCCAAGCGTTTTCTCAATGGGCTGAAGTTACATTATATCAACCAGTTAGCACCATTGGAAATTCAAACGTATGCAAAGATGGTAAGGAAAGCTCAAGTCTTGGAAGACACTTTAGTGATGACAGAGAGGATCCGTGGAAAGACTGTTAAGAAGGAACAGCCTACTGGATCCGAGAGTGTCAAACCCGGCAATGGTAAGAAGAGGCCCAATGGCGGGTCTGGGTCGTGGAAGAACAAAATGCCGAAGAATGAAGACAAGAAGCCTGGCCCGATTGTGCCGTTTAAGGGCGTGTGCAAGTATTGTGACCATCCAGGTCACAAGATGGAAGAGTGCTGGCGTAAGCTGGGCGCCTGTTTACGTTGTGGTAGTAGGGACCATCGTATTCCTGAGTGTCCCCTTTTGTCTGATCAAGCTACCCCGACCAAGCCGCAAGGAAACAAGAAGCAGCAGGGCAAGCTCCAAGCCCTATAGGAATATGATGTCGGAACCACCGAGGAGGGTGGACTCATTGAAGGTACTCTTATTATTCATGATAAGTCATCATTCATTCTCTTTGATACCGGTGCCACTCATTCTTTTGTTTCTCAGAAATTTGCTAAGTCTTTTGTTGAGAAGCCGGTCTTGATGAATTCTCCATTAGAGATTTCGACCCCTATTGGTTCCAGTTCAGCAATTAAGTATTTCTATCATTCTAGTAAGGTTATGATTAATGAGTAGAACTTACCAGCTGATTTAGTTTGCATGGATATGAAAGATTATGATGTAATTCTAGGAGCAGACTGGTTGGCTAAGTATGAGGCCAATGTTCATTATAGTTCTAGTTATGTGTCTTTTTCTAGACACCTTGAACTTTCTTTTATAGGGGTTAGGCACCATAAGTCCGTGCCACTTATTTCGGCCCTTCGAGCTAATAAGTTGATGAGGAAGGGATGTCAGGCTTTTCTAGCCTTTGTTTATGTGACCCCTGAGAAGAAGATCGAGGTTAAGGACATTCCTGTTGTCCGAGACTTTCTAGATGTCTTTCTTGAGGAATTACCGTGACTTCCACCAGAAAGAGAGGTTATCTTTTCTATTGATTTAGTTCCTGGCGCGTCCCCTGTTTCTAAAGCTCCTTATTTTATGTCCCCTGCAGAGCTGATGGAATTGAAGCAACAGTTAATGGAATTACTGGAGAAGGGGTTTATTTGTCCAAGTACATCCCCGTGGGGAGCCCCAATATTATTTGTCCAGAAGAAG
>JAHNEJ010001275.1:0-148016 GCA_022559845.1 Amorphophallus konjac | reverse complement strand
TCCATATCGACGGGGGCCGGGAGAGAAGCACCAGAAGGGATCGGAGGGGAGGATAGAACAGAGCAAGAAAAGAGAGAGAGAGCCTCCTCTGCTGAGAAAAGAAAGAAGAAGAGAAAGAAGGAGAGGAAGCTCCAGGTGGGCAGTCGGGGAGGGAGAGGAGTCAATGCTCCGCCCTCCCCCATGGTTCAGTTTTCTTCTTCATGTAATCCTGCCGAGTTTATCTCAATTTTCTTTTGGATGTAACCGGGATATCCCGATGTATATTCATCTCCCTTTCCCTCATTCCCTCCGTGTGATTGGTGTGAGTTCTGGGGTGATCCAATGAAATGAAATGCTCCAGTGGCCCGTTTGGGCGCTGGGTGATTGAAGTATCTGCCAGCTATCTCTCCGTCTGCTGCTATTTCTTTCCCTTATATGTTTTTTATTTTAAGCTCAACTGAAGAGCGCCTGATTCTCTGATGGGTCTTCAGGCTCAGTTGTCTTCAGTAGAATAAATGTAGCTCTAGATGAACCGATGTCCCTCGCAGTCTTCGTCATTTGCATAAAGCCTCCCAGGCTTGCCCCAGGGCCAGAGACAGACCATCTCTTGGCTTCTGGGGCAGTCTGCTACCGATATCGGCAATAACTCCGACGGCCTGCTCGAGATCCCCTTTCCACGTGAATAAGTAAGCTGCTTCAATAAATTGATACCGAGGGTTTCTAATCCGATTCCAGTACGGACAATTCCATCAGGATCGTCCCTGGGGCCAGAGATGGCCATCTCTTGGCTCCCAGGCGACCAAAGATGCCAGCAGATAATCCCCTTAGGGTCCATAGTACATGACGACTCAAAACCCCCTCCAGTAATTGGTTTCTTCGATTCCCTTCGAACCCAGCCCATCCTTGATGAATTAAACCCATGTCCATGCAAATCCAAGCGACTGGCAGGTCTGGAATCCCCAAAACTCCCTCTGAAATCTCATGAAACCCCTAAACAGAGTATCGTTGTGAGCTCTGAAAACCCCCGACCCTTCAACCTTCCCGGCGTGCAAATTTCCCCGCCGAAAGCCAAGCCGCCGAGAGGCCTCCCTTTTCTTCCCCTCCAGCTAAACGAAAAAACCCCTGGTCTTGTGCTCTGGCCATTAAGCCCCCTTCCAATATATCCTTCCCGGTGGCAGGTTCCCGGCGCGGCGACGAGCGCGCCGGGAAGCCTTGCGCCGAGACCCCCTTTTGTTCAAAGAATCCCACGCCGAGAGTTCCCCTTGGCCAATAGAAAACCATGCCGAGAGCTTCTCCTTTGGCCAATAGAAAACCATGCCGAGAGCTTCTCCTTTGGCCAATAGAATCCCATGCCGAGAGCCCCCTTTGCCAACCTGTAAACCCATGCCGAGAACCCCTTGGCCAACCTATAATCCCACGCCGAGAGCCATCTTCTTGCCAACAAAAAGCATGCTGAGAGCCCCTCCTCTGTCTACCCCTTTGGCCTCTTCGTCCACTTATCCTGGGGCGTTCGTGAGTCGTCATATGTACCCCAGGAGATAAATTAACTGGGGATTGACCTCCCCTACATTCTGAGGTCCCTAACTGGATTCACATGCAACCCCGTGGGTCTGACGAACCCTGTCTCTAGATGAGTTTCGTCAGTCTCCGAGAAGGGGAATAGTGACCGATGCCAGAGACATGGATAGTCTCTTCGAGCCTTAGTGCTCACTCTTTTTCCGGCTTTCATCCCGGCACTCCGTGGATGTCAGCCTATACCACTCTCTCGCAAATGCTCGGTCCAGGGGAGGTGCTGCCAAAATTCTCTCAGGAAGATGAAAGTCGACATCAGGTTGTCCCCCGGGCTCTGCATGATAATGGTGACAGGGTTTCCCTCGACCCTAGTCTTCCTAAATCCCTCTTCTATCCTGATGCTCCTGTAAAGCCCAAATCTAATCTAGCTCAGATTTGATGAACTGATCCACTTTGACTTCATAGAACCTATCTGGCTTGTCCTGAATCGCCAAGAAACCCAAAACAGAGCCTCCGGAACCCCTTTCGGGTCCTCACGGCGCCAGAACACCAACACTCTCTCGGCGCCATGGCTCCCGGCGTGGCCCTGAGCGTGCCGGGAACCCTCACGCCGAGAACCCCCCCTTGGCCCTCTTGTCAGCGCACCGAGAGCTCCCCCTCCTCTTCAGCCATGCCGAGACCCCCCTATTCCTCACGCCGATAAGCCTTCTCGGAAGCGCGCCGGAAACCTCCTCCACCATCTCCCCTTCGCGCCAAGAAGCTCTCCAGTTGGCGTGCCGGGAACCCTGGCCATTTTGCCTTCGCGCCGGGAACCTATGTACACTTGAACTGCATTGATAGCCTACCCCAAATTTTATTACTGGGCCTTCAATCCAAATTTTGTTCCGGGGGCTCCGCCCCCGGATACCCCCGCAAGGGGCGCTGCCCCCTTGACCCCCGCGACCTGACCGGGCAGGTCGATCCCCGCGACCTGACCGCGCAGGTCAATCCGCGTGTGAGGGCGCAACATTGAGCGTTTGCTCACTTTCCGTCATCCCGCATCGGGTTCATGAATAACCCCTTTAGCTCGGGAGGGCTCTGCCACTGCATGAGTTCCGCCGGCTTCTACAGGGAACATTAAACATTGCCCCATGGCATATATATATATATAGGTAGGGAGGTTTGGCCTCTCTCTTTCTCTCGGCTTTCATCCCGGCACTCCGTGGGTGATAGCCTATTTCCCCCTGGGCATAATCCAGATTAAGGGGAAACGCTGTCGAAATACTGATCAATGCTTTAAACCTCCATCATGGCCACGGCTCAGTCTCTGAACTGCTAACTTAATGATATCGTCTCTGAGCCGCTGGCTTGACGATACCGTCTGTTTCTACAGCTGATGTTGTTATCTTGCCCGCCTTCCTGGCTCTGGTATGAAGTTCCATTTTGCGCACATGAATACATGTTTGCCTCTCGAGGCCTCCTATTTTGACGTTTAATCAAGGGTTGTCCTTCCTTGGAAGGGCGTAATTAACGTCATAGTCTTTATGGTATGACGGACTTCTGGTACCGACTCAGACCTCACAATCGACTGACCAAGTCAGATCGAGCGCATAATGAAATCGTCACACATGTGACTGGCACGCCAATAAATTAAAAATCCAAATAAAAATATAAATAAATAATATAATGAAATAAGATAAAATCCGTGTCCACAATACCTCAGCTACTGGGTCAGCCAGAGTCAGAGCGGGGGCAGGCATAGTCCTGAAATCTCCTAAAGGAGAAGTCATATATACATCTTGTTCAATAAACAAGCCATGCACAAACAATGAAGTAGAATATGAAGCCCTAATAATTAGGTTGCAGATTGCTCTGTCCATGGAGATCCAGATGTTGGAAGCATTCGGGGATTCCATGCTAGTCCTAAAACAGTTGGAAAGAGAGTTCGATGTGCGGAAGCAAGAGCTCCTCCCTTACTATCAGCTGGCACTCCGCTTGATGGTGAGATTCTATTTCATCAAAATCAAGCATATTAATCGAGGATAGAATGCTCAGGCAGATGCCCTCGCAAAGTTGGCTAGTTCTTTGGCAATCCCACCAGACACAAGCCTAAATATAGTAGTGATCAATCGTCGACAGGTCCCCAGTGTAACAGAGGTTCTGGCAGATGAGCAAGAAAATGAAGCGGCAGCTGTCGAAGAAGTTCAGCAGCCCGATTGGCGGGAACACCTTCTGCGTTGGTTTCAGCACCAACAACTCCCAAAAGAAAAAGAACAAAGAATGAAGCTCCTAAGGGTCAAGGATTCTTACGAGATTGTTGATTTGTTTTTTTTAATTAGATTCCTATCCCGCCCTCTTTAAATACATACATGCATAAACATGTGAATCAAAGATAAGGGGGATGAAAGGATGAGAAATACTAACCGTGATCGCCACCAAGGTTCCAACAACGCCAAAGGATGAAGAAGTGTAAAGAACGGCGCCATGTATGTTGGAAAGAAAACTTGATCGCGCTTGAAACGGGGTTCGGGGAACTTGTGGATTCAAATCTCCTCTCCTTCCAGCCGGCTAGATGAAGAGGGTCTCATGTTGTATTCATGCTCTCCTGCAAAACAAAGATGAAACACAAAGGCAAAAACCCATTAGAACATGAAGTGTAGAAATCTGCCCAAAGTGATAAAATAGCATGAATAAAAGGGGGAGAACGCACCGGGGGGAGGTTTTTAACCCCTGTGGAAGGGTGGAAAAGATAGGTGGGTGTGTTGTGCATGCATGAGATTTGAAATCAAGAGATTTGATTGAGAGAAAAGATAGAAAACGATGATGCAAAATGGAAAAAAATGCATGTGTAGTAGAAAGTGCAGAAAATTGTGATGATTTGTGATTTTGAGGAGACTAGAACTAAGAGTGTAGATCATGAAATCAAGCCCAGAAGGATGGAATAGAAAGGTAATACTTCCCTCTTCAAGCCAGGGTTGAAGGATTGAGTTGGAGTTGCAGCATGGCTTCGCCCCACGTCCGAAAAGAGCCCCCTGTCGCGACTGTGAACTGGACAGTTTTTATAGAGTTTTGTAAGAAAGCCTCATCTTCTTATCACGATTCCTGGAGATAGAGTCCAAGATAAATCGAGTTCTCTAGATCAAACTTGAGATAATACTAAGGACAAGAGATAGGAACAAACGGGGATCAATTCGGAGGAGGATTCTAGAAGATATGGCTCTTGGAAGGTAGCCCTAGAGCTTTATCTGCAGAGTTTGAGTTGAACCAGGATACCTAAACCCTTAACTTTCGAGTGTGATTCTGAGCGAGATAGTCAATGAAATTTGGAGTTCTTTGGACTGAATTCAAGATAATACCAAGGAGAAACCATAGGAACAAACGGCGCTCAATTCGGAGTAGAATTCAAGAAGTTATGGACTCTGCAAGAGGGACACGACGCACAGAAACGGAGCAGAGTCCAACACGAATTGGACTCTTAGGTGTGTGTAACGGTCTATCGTATGACCTTCAGAGTTATGTAACGGACTAGGGTAGGTCCGTCACACTCTGGGGGTCAAACGGGATGATTTCGGACAAGTTTCGGTGTAACGCACCCATACTAGACCGTCACATGGACTCTGACGGTCTAGGGTAGGACCGCCACGCTCTAGGGGTTGAACAGGGTGATTTCGGGCAAGTTTCGGTGTGACGGTCTATCGTAGGACTGTCACACTGCTCTAACGCACCTATGTAGGGCCGTCACACTAATGGAGGAAAACATTGAGCAGACTGCACGCGACTTTAAAAATTGAAGCGTATCTCTCAAACGAGACAGAACTAGCGAAAGTGGTAGAATAAGAAATTGTAGATAACTGAGAGAGGAACAACTTTGATGAAGAAAGAAAGTTTAGAAAATGATTGAAAGTTGGAGAAAATGGGGCTGGAAGAGAGAGGAAAATTCTGGGATGTAGGTGAACAGCACAGCACGCCGAAAAAATGTGAATAGCTCACAATCGGTGCAGAAGTGGCCAATGGCGTAGAAGAAGAAGTTGTAGATATTTGAAAGGTGAACAACTTTGATGAAGACAAATTTTTGAAAAGAGGAACAGAAGGAGATGAAAAAGGATCACTTTCAGGACTGCGTAGTGAGAGAGAGCCGATTACTTGAGGGAAGCCGGCCTAAATGGGCCGTAAGTCGACTTGGAAGCAAGAAGTTGATAAGATAAGCTCCAGGGCTCTAAGAAATCATGATCTCCAAGACTCAAAGGGTATGGAATGATAAAAATGGGCTCAAAATCTATCCGAGAAAGCTCCAAAACAATGGCGAATTCGGGACATCAAAAATGATGAATAAGAGAAATGACACAACTTGCGGGCTAAAACGGGTGTCAACAGATGTCCCTCTTTGATGTCCGCTTTGCAAGGGAATGAGCGAAAGTGGCGCGGAGGTGAAATGGAAAGGAGATGGAGCGAAAGCAATAGTGACGTGAAATGGAGATGAAGCGGAGATGAAGCGAAGAGAACTGAAAATCAGGCATCAAGGCAAAAAGACACCCGTCACAACCAACAAGCGATAGGAATTCTCTCGAAAATGTCGAACTAATCACCTGAAATGATTGACAAGGATGAGACATGTCTGGAGAACTAAACTAAGAAAGGAAACACGACCAGCCTCATCGGGGACACAATCCACGGACAATGAGTGGGTCAGAAGGAAACACAGCATAAGAGCTGGAAAAGGAGAGATAAGACTGAGATAAAATCCAGACATGAATCACGCTGGCCAACCAGACCGAGCGGTAAGATCAGAGAAATCGTCCAAATTCAGAGTGGAATGAGGAATCTCTTACCCAAGAGAACTGAGGTGCAATTAACCATTATTGAGGAGAAATCGTTGAGAAAATTTCAAGACGTGAATGCTCAAAATGACATGATGCATGCTGGGCTAAAATAAAGAAATCATTAAAACGAATGCAAAGAAAGATAAAATAGAAAGTACTCAATGATAATATTACTAGACTGTGCAAAATGGGGTCAAGAGTCTTCTTGCAACCACGGCGTGCGAGACAGAGTCTATCGTCCCGCACCCGACTCAACCGAGCGGCCTATCCAACGATTAACCGTATGCTCTTAGATCATCATCATTTTTGTTAAAGGGGAACATCAGATCCCAGAACACACGGGCAACTAGCCGGTCCTTGAGAGTCTATAATAAGGTAGATACCATATAGTAATGCAATAATGAGAAGGGATAGAGAGCCATACCTGACTTACCTGCCAAGCGAAACGGCATCTTTTTGGATTTTTCAGATTTTCTTATTTTTATGGATTTTCAAATAAGACAACAATATGAATGACCATGATAAACAAGCATGAACATAACGACGATAAGATAACGGTGAACTGAATGACCGACAACACAACAAAACATAACGATCAAATGAATGGAAGACAATGCAACATAACATAACAAAAGCAAACGAGCACATATGCAATGGCATGAACAAACCACACATATGCACGATGAACGTGGGGGACAAGACAACAATGTAGTGGGACAATGCACGGTTGGGACAAGAACATTACGGCTGACCATACGGTTGGGACAACACACGGGATATAGAAGAACGACTAACAACATATGCAAGACAACTAACAACACGTGGTGCAGAACAAAATAACATGTGTGGGACAACACGGTGGGACATAGACACGGCGAGACGAGGACACGGCGGGACAAAGGACAAAAACAAATACGCCCTTCAATCAAAACCCAAGATTAGAATGAAGCAGAACCGCCAGGTTCATAATCGTGAGGTAAAGTCATCTCATAGAAATATGATCATTGCAAACAAAAGCTGAGAAGGACATAAGCTTCAGAATAGATCGAGAGACATGATTGAAGAAGGGAACAGATCAAAGATGTGGACAGGAGACAGAGCAGATATAGCAAGGAATGCCTGAGTACCTGCAACCTGCACACTTAGCAAATAGATTACGTATTTGTTCTCAAAACAAATAGATAGGAAGGAACAAAAAGACAAATATTTTTGGATTTTTGACAATTTTCTATTTTTTGAGATTTTCAACAATATTTGATTTTTTTAGATTTTGAATAATATTTCATTTTTTTGGATTTTTGACAATATCTCATTTTTTTAGATTTTTTGAAAATATCTCATTTTTTTAAATTTTAACAATATCAATCTGCAGCACCCAAAGACAGGCTCGAACTACTGGCCAGGGATCGTCGTTCCTACCCCTCTCCTTAAAGACTTCCCTTGAGCAGGGCGTGCATGTGAGGGTGGCTTACCATAACCAACTACCTCTAAAGAACGGTGTCCCTCCTAAGGCCGTACCCGGGATATAACCCAGCCTAAGAGGGAGAAATAGAAGAAAAATTGGAGACAAGATTTATGCAGGATGGGAGACATCAGGATTTGAATTCCTTCCAGGGCACTACCCCTCAAAGAGATAGGTCTGTTGCGCCAGGGCTTTATGTTTTTGATTTTGAGACCCATATTTATCAGGCACACATGCGACCGGGCTCATGACGTCCCGCGGGGAACTATACTGCCACTCTTGTCATGCCTTTGATTTAATATTTTGCATTGATTCGTTTTCTCATTTTGGTAGCCCTTATTGGCTAGATATTGCATGAAAGCTCACTTTTTTTGAGGGTCAAGACTGCCCCTATTTGAGACCTCTCTCGTATTAGGGAGCGCATAGGTTGGTCATCTCATCCATCAATCTCTTGCCCCTGCACTTGACCGAGCAGAGAAAAGAAAAGGCCTTTGTGCATACCGAAAGTATGGCCAAAGCAGTGACGGTGTGTCTCAGAGAGATCGGCTATGGTTTGCCGTGTAGTGTGTGAAAAACCCATGCTAAAAGGTCACCCTCAACAATCGGGGAAAGAAACTAGACTCCCAGCGCAGAGTTATCATTAGCCTAAGGATGCTGCAGAAGCGAACTCATTTGACTAAGCTTAACTAAGTAAATTTCTAAAAGCCACTTAACCATGTCGAGGAATAGCATTATTAGTATGTGCATGAATTAATAATGAAAATGATGGCATATTCTTTCACAAAATAACGATACCTCGCAAATCCATAGTGTGGAAGTAGCATCCTGACATGATTTTGATCATCGAGCTTCGTGCAGCACGAGCTTTGTATTCCTTACTTGACAGGATGAAAGGGAGAAGATAGCAAAGGATCAAAGATTCCTCTACATGGAGGAGCGGCAGACACGACACTGGATGAAGAAGGATAAAAAGGAAGAGAGACGAGGGCTAGAACTCCCTCGTTAAGGCGTAGAGACCTTGATAACAAGGAACCAATTACAGAAGAAACCAGATTAGCTGAGATCAAGGTGGGCTAAAGCCTCGAAAATAGCAAGAGAAAGGGTGAAGACCCCGAAAGGGTGAAGAGGAGAGAGTAGAAAGATGATAAGAAGAATCATCCGACGTGGTCGGAGAAGAGGGACGAGAATCATCCGACAGTGCCGGAGAAGGAGGATGAGAGACACCCAACAAGGTCAGGGAATAAGAAGAACCCGGAGATACTAGAGGAGAAGAATCAGAGGAGGACATAGGCTGAGGCCGAGCATGGTGAGGAGATGGAAAGTTCGGAGGTTCCGGATGGGAAAAGGAAGAACGGGGATTCGCGGACCCGAGATGGGAGGAGAGAATCGTAGAGGGAGAATTAGGAGAGGGCAGATACACCACCCAGGGGTGGGAACTGAGCAGAAGAAATGACGAGCGAAAGGAAGAAGAAGAAAGAGAAGTGGACCCCTGAGTGCACAACTGACGGCCCTTAAACTTACGCCGTCGCCTCTTCTTAGCTGATACTTCTTGAACATGGACTCGCCTGGCGCGGGCTCGAATCCTTGGGCACCCTGCCTTGCAATATCTTCTCAAATAGCGAGCCCATCTAGCAGTTGTGCTATGAACATATAGCTGGCCCGGCTATGAACATACAGCTTTGTTGGGGCAATTACCCCTAGACACCCGTGCTAACAACAGTAAGTTGGCATTCTTGGACAAGTAACCCTTCAGAGTGATGAATATCACAAACCCACGGGGTTTTGTCTCTCGGCACTAGAAGCATGAGATTCGGCAACTCCACTCGGAACTCAGCCTTAAAGCACAACTCCCTTAATAAAAGATGTTGTGACTCCTTTGTGTTGATGATGTTGACATATGCTTTACTTCATTGGCAACACCTTGTTTGGATTGATTGGCAACTGTTTATGCTTTGATGAAATTATTCTTATCAGATTGTATGTGTGTTCTATGCACTTCACAGGTTTACACACTGCACACACACTCAAAGTCTACACATTGCACGTAGAGTCTATACACTGCGTTGTGTTGTGTTTGTGCATCACTTAGACCACAAGTCTATATAGTCATGCATCATGGGTCGACCCCCTTCTTTGATGGGTCGACTCCCCCCAGATTCACAAGTCTATACACTCGTCTTCATGCATAGTAGAGTCTATACAGTGCATATCATATAACTAGCATGTCTATACATTGCATCGTGGCGTTTATGCTCTAAGTCTATACACTGCATGGCGAGCCCAAAGTCTATACATTGCGTTGTCTAAGTCTGAACATCGTCCGTCTTATTTGAAGTCCATACATTGCATTGCATTGGCTAAGTGTGTACATCGTCCGTATCATTGGAAGTCTATACATTGGAAGTATGTACATCGGACTGTTCATGCATCAACATTCAAAGTCCATACATTGGACTGTAGCATGCACGAAGCTAAGTCCATACATTGGACTGTAGCATGCATCAGTGAAGTCTGTACAGCGTCATGCATTGTTCTTCAAAGTCCATACACTGCACTGTAGATTGCTCGAGGTGAAGTTTGTACATCCATCAGTGAACTTCCAAGTCTGTACATCCATCAGTGATCTTGCAAGTCTATACATCGGTAGCTTTACTGACGTTGCACTTGAAGTCTATACACTGGTAGCTTTACCAACGTTGCACTCGAAGTCTATACACTGATAGCTTTACCGTCGTTTCCCTTGGCAAGTCTATACATCCTAGAACTGTGCAAGTCTGTACAGCCATTCCCTTGCCAAAGTCTATACATTGTGAAACTTGAAGTCTGTATAGACTTTGTCTTGCTCAAGTCTATACATCACCCAGTTGGCAAGTCCATACATTGGAAGTCTATACATTCGTTTGCCTTGCATCGTTCATCAAGTCTGTACAGCCCTTTCGCTTGGCAAGTCTATACATTGTGAATGTCTATACACTCGATTGCCTTGCTTTAATCAAGTCTGTACTGAGTTTCCTTTGGCAAGCCTGTACATTGTTCATGATGTCTGAACAACGAGCAAGTCTGTACATCAGAC
Source organism: Amorphophallus konjac (assembly GCA_022559845.1). Lineage (NCBI taxonomy): Eukaryota > Viridiplantae > Streptophyta > Magnoliopsida > Alismatales > Araceae > Amorphophallus > Amorphophallus konjac. The sequence goes on along the minus strand of JAHNEJ010001275.1, from coordinate 137,191 downwards.
TAGTCTGCATCGGCTAAGTCCAAACATTGTCCAGTGCATTGCATGTATCGTTCTTGAAGTCTGTACATCAAGCTGAAGGCTGCCTAAGTCTATACATAGTCTGTCTTCCTTAGAGACTTGCATACATGAAGTCTGTACAGCCTGTGTTCGTAACATAGAGTCTGCACATCGTTCAAGTCTATACAATGTCTACACACTTCATCATGGTTCATTTTGCTTGAAATTTGACGCCCATCAGTAGGAGCGTCCATTCTGAATCTGACGCCGAGGAAAGAGTCGTCTTTTAAGTTGTGCTTCAATTTATCAAAGTCTAGACATTGTCTCACTTGCTTGAATGAAGTCTGTCTTCCTTAGAGTCTAATGCATAACATGAAGTCTGTACATCGCACAGCATTCAAGTCTGCACATTATGCATCATATGAATTCAAGTTTGTACATTGTGCATCTTTGAGTTGAAGTCCATACATCGTCAGTTGTCTGTCCAAGTTGTTACATTGCCTAAGTCTATACATTGGCTACTGAATGTTCTGTAGAGTCTGTACATTGCAATCGAGCTCATAAAGTCCATACAGTGAAGTCTATACAATGCATTCAATCCTGCAAAGTCTGTACAGGGTTTAATACTTAAACTGATGATTCTATTTTGACTGTCTGACAAGGATTCTTTCATGGGATTGATGACCTGGCTCGTGATCCAAGGAGGATGAGGTACTGTGATGGTGACACGTGGAAGCAGCCTATCACAGGATGCTGCCATGTGGATGAAATTGCCTCGGATCTGGCGAATTCTCTGGGCTGGAAATGTGGAAGCCACGCGCCCTTATCCAATCTACTGCTATATATATATGAGTCTTCGTCTTCAGATGAAGGCTGATCGATCGAAAGAAGTGGCAAGTCTATACAGTGAGAGTAGAAGCCTGAAGCAGCAGAGAGCCACCGATCCACAGAGAGAAGAAAAAGAGAGAAGAGAAGAAAAGAGAGATGAGTTGAGAGAGTGAGATTGAGATTGAGAGAGTTTGATTGAGAGGTTGTATCTCAGACTCTTGGTTCAGATACCAGAGCTGAGTCTTTGCTCATTCGAGCTACATTCCCATTTGGGTTTTCTATTTTCATTTGCTTCTGTCTTTTATTTTTGAACTTGTTTCTTCAAGTTGTGAGTCAGCTGTTAGCAGAGGTGCTGCCTCTGGTCGGGTAAGCTGTAAACCCCAGCAGTTACAGTGGAGGATTCCACTGGATAGGTGAAGTTGTAATCCTCAGCAGGCGAGACTTGTCTAGGACAGCAAGCTGTGTTGCTCAGCAGTTTGTAGGCCAAGCTGTAGTGCCCAGCAGACGCAAGCTGTACTGCGCAGCAGTAAGCCATACCCAGTTGAGTGTGGGGTGGACGTAGGTCTTTGATCGAACCACCTAAAAATCTTGGGTGCCTTGTATTTGTGTGATTGTCCATGAACTGTGTGCGTGATTGAATCTTATGATTATCTTCACAGATTGCTTGTGCTTCTGCTCAGTTTATACACTCGAGTTAGTGTTTTAATAGATTTGCCTATATTCCGCATTAGAACCTCTTACTGGTTTTTAATTAGGCAGTAGATCTATTCACCCCCCTCTAGATCCACACTTCGTGGAGATAGACTGCGTCCATCTAACATAACACTTGGTATCAGAGCCATACTCTTCTACAGGGACTCATCGCCCGAAGAGGAAAGGCAAGATGGATGCTCGAGGGATGATAGCTGAAGGACACTCAACCACAAAGCCCCCATTCTTCGATGGATCTAACTACGCATACTGGAAGAATCGTATGCAAGTGTTTTTGAGGGCTAAGGATTACGAGATCTGGAAGGTAGTCAGCAAGGGACCTTATGAGCTGTCCCCTAATGAGGAAGTCTGGACCAAGGAGGAGATAAGGAGGTCTACACTAAATTGGAGTGCCATAAACGCCATCCAGTGCTCTCTGCACCCTACAGAATTCTCCCGCGTATCTGCCTGCAAATCAGCTAAGGAGATGTGGGATGCATTGGAAGTCATTCATGAAGGGACCTCTCAGGTTAGAGAGCAGAAGGCTAATCTCCTTGTGTCAGAATACGAAGCCTTCAAGATGAAGCCGAACGAGACCATCAGTGAAATGTATGCTCGATTAACTATCATTACAAATGGTCTCAGAGGTCTCGGGAAACCTCAGACAGAATATGATGTAGTGAGGAAGATACTGCGCTCCCTGACTCATGCTTGGCATACTAAGCTACAGTGATGGAGGAGTCAAGGGACTTGCGAAATACAAGGGCTGATGAGCTAATTGGCTCGCTGATGGCATATGAGATTAATATGCCAAAGATAGAAGAAGCTGAGAGGAAGAAGAAGCCAATAGCGCTGAAGGCTGGTTCCAGCAAATCCAGCAAATCCAGCTCCAGCAGTTCATCATCAGAGGAGAGCCTGAATGAAGAAGACATAACTCGTTCTGAGATGGCCATGATGACCAGAAAGTTCAGGCGATTCCTCAGGAAAGGAGCAGGATGATTCAGCCAAAAGAAGTACAGTGGCAGCCGAAGGGACAAAAGGTATAAACATAACCCTGCTAAGAAAATTGAAACTAATACTTGTTATCAATGTAGGAAACCAGGCCATCTGAAAGCTGACTGTCCAGATAATCAGAAATACAAGGACAAGTCAAAGAGAAGGAACACGAAAGGGAAAGCAATGGTGAGTACCTGGAGTGATGAAGATGAAGGTTCCTTCAGTAGCAGCTCAGACAGTGAAGCCGAATCTGAGAAGCCCATTTGCCTTATGGCAACAAGCTCAGAAGACAGAGAAGAGGACTCAGATGAGGTAATCACTAGATTTGAAAATTTCACAATTGCTGATTGGGTAGATGCTTACCATGACATAGCTGATAGAGCTGATGATATTAGAAAAGAGAACAGGCATCTAAGAAGAAAGATTAACTCCATGCAAAATGATAAAACTCTAACTGATAAAATTGCATGTTTAGAATCTGAGAATAAAAATTTGAAACTCACATGTTCTGAATTAGATGAAATCAGAAATGAGTTAAAAGCCTCTAAAGAAGACAATGAGAGGTTAGATAAAGAAGCTGATGAATGGAAGCTGAAAATCAGAAATATGAAAGTGAGATAAAAATTGTGAATGAAAAATATCAAGCTGTCCTAAGTGTGAATACAGAACTGAAAAAATCCATTGAAGACATTCAAAAGGATAATGAGGACAAGCTTAAAACCATTGAGAAATGACCCAAGGTACTGATAATCTAAATGCTTTGTTAGGGTCAAAGGTCAACTTCAGAAAAGAGGGCCTTGGATTTAATTCTAGTGCAACGAAAACCTTTGGAATGAAAACTATTTCATTTGTTGCACAAAAAGAAAAAGGACCTCTAATTAGCATGAATTCAAACAATTCAATGAACAAAAATGCTAATCTGAAAAAGCCCAGTGCTGAGGAGAAGGGCAAACAAAAGTTGAGTGAGCCTAGTAGAGCTAGCACATCTATGCAAAATCCCAAAGCTCAGTCTCAGGTTAGGGGTCAACCTAAACAGTCTTATAAACCCCATGTTAAGGTCACCAAGTCTCCACCATCACCACCACCTCTGAAGAAGACCCAATACACTCCTATGAATAGGTCAGGAGGGTCCAAGGTGCAGGGGAGGCAGAATGCTTTTAGAGCTGAACCCAAACATTTCACCAACCTAGAGCCCAGTCCCACTTCTTTGCACAGTCAACCTATCCAAATAGGTCAGGATGGACTAGGACTCAAGGAAGGTTTACAGGTCTTGGACATCAGGCTACACAGTCTTATAGACCTTACCCTAGAAATTGGGTTGATGGGTATGGCAATTGGACACCTAGGAATCTGAATTTCTTTAGCCAGCCCAGGAACTACTATGGCCACAACTTCATGAATGCACCCTGGCCAAGGCACTGGCAAAGAAAAAACACTGTCAATAATCATGCTGGTGCAAACAATAAGAAGACAAACAACAAGAAGAAGAGGAACAACAACAGAAGAAATCTGTAGAATCCACTGAACAAAATTCATTTAAACAAATGTGGATTCCGAAAAGTCTGCTTTCTTGCTTTGCTTCTATTTCATCTGTTCTGGAGCCCAATCAGTCTTGGGTTCCAAACCTCTCTACCTAATTGTGTATGCAGGTATGCCTGGCAGCCAAGAACAACTTGTGGTACTTGGATAGCGGCTGCTCCAGGCATATGACAGGGGATAAGGCCAAGTTCTGCATGCTGACAGAGAAACAAGGAGGCCTTGTCACCTTTGGCAGCAACACAAAAGGTAGAATTGTCGGATCAGGTAAGGTAGGTAAGTGTTCTACTTGTTGCATTGAGGATGTTATGTTGGTTGAAGGCTTAGCTTATAACTTACTTAGTATCAGCCAACTATGTGATAAAGGATGCAAAGTGCTTTTTGACTCTCAATGTTGCAAGGTCTTTGAACCTGATTCCGAGACTGTTAAATTTTCTGGTAAGAGGATAAATAACACTTACATGATAGATTTAGATGATATTCAACATTCTAACCTATGCCTTACTGCTAGTAGAGAAGACTTAGCATTTTTATGGCATCGTAGGTTAGGTCATGCTAGTTACACTGTTTTGCATAAACTGAATAAGCATGGCATGGTTAGAGGACTTCCTGAAGTTTCCTTCAAGAAAGAAAATAAAATATGTGATGCATGCACTCAGTCAAAGATAACTAGAAAGTCATTTAAGTCTAGAACAGAAAATCTGTCTTCTAAACCCTATGAGCTGATACACATGGACCTTTTTGGGCCAACCAGATCTGTCAGCTTATCAGGGAGGAAGTATGGGTTTGTCATGGTAGATGACTTTTCTAGGTATACTTGGGTTTATTTCTTATCTCATAAGAGTGATGCATTCTCAGAATTTCAGGAGTTCTATGTTAAAATAAATCAGAAAATTGAAAATATCTTGACTGATCATGGAGGTGAGTTTGAAAACTCACAGTTTGATGAATTCTGCAGGTCAAATGGAATTAACCATAGGTACTCCTCACCAAGGACACCTGAGCAGAATGGAGTAGTGGAGAGAAGGAACAGAACCCTAGTGGAGATGGGTCGTACACTCTTGGTTGAAGGTGGTCTACCAAGGAAGTTTTGGGCTGAAGCAGTAAATACTGCCTGTTATGTAATTAACAGAGCCATGGTAAGACCTTCTACTCAGAAAACACCTTATGAGATCTTAAAGGGTAAGAAACCTTCTATTGCTCATTTCAAGGTTTTTGGTTGTAAATGTTTCATTCATATTAATGATAAAAGAGACCTTGACAAATTTGAACCTAAAGGTGAACCAGGAATCTTTCTTGGTTATTCTGAAAATACCCGAGCATATAGAGTGTATAATCTGAATTCCAAAACTGTTGAAGAATCTCCACATATAGTTTTTGATGAATCCTTATTAAAGACTGATGTTGGTCAATGCAGGAATGAAGACAGTGGTGATATTCTGAAAGAAGGAAATTCTGCAGACCAATCCGAAAATGAGGAAGGAAATGAAGAGCCTAATGAAGAAGAGCCTACAGCTCAGGGGGAGGTAAATCAAACTCATGACAATCCAATTGTTAACATTAGATATCTTAAAGATCATCCTGTAGATAATGTAATTGGAAATCTGCATGATCCCCCTAGGACTAGAGGCCACTTGAGAATTCAAAATGAATTGAATGCTTATGCTTTTGTTTCAAATGTTGAACCCAAGTCCATTGACTGTGCTCTCAAAGATGTGCATTGGATTAATGCCATGCATGAGGAGCTCAATCAATTTGACAGGAATAAGGTGTGGCATTTGGTTCCACCTCCTGATCATGAAACAGTCATAGGGACTAAATGGGTGTTCAGAAATAAAACTGATGAATCAGGGAATATCATTAAAAATAAGGCCAGACTTGTAGCTCAGGGGTATAATCAGGAATTTGGAATTGACTTTGAAGAGTCTTTTGCCCCTGTAGCCAGGTTAGAAGCAATCAGAATATTATTGGCTTATGCATGTTCCCTAGGAATAAATCTTCAGCAGATGGATGTGAAATCTACTTTTTTAAATGGGGAAATTAGTGAGGATGTCTATGTGAGGTAGCCTCCTGGGTTTGAATGTTTAGATTTCCCTAATCATGTTTATAAACTCAGCAAAGCTCTCTATGGTTTAAAGCAAGCTCCTAGAGCTTGGTATGACAGGTTGAGCAAATTCCTCACTGACAAGAACTTCACAAGAGGTGTAGTTGATCAAACATTGTTTACCAAGGTGAGTCATTCAGATATTCTTATCATTCAAATTTATGTGGATGACATTGTGTTTGGGTCAACTAACCCCAAATTGTGTGAGGAATTCTCTCAGATAATGACTAATGAGTTTGAAATGAGCTCAATGGGCGAGCTCAAATTATTTCTTGGACTGCAGGTTACACAATCAAAGGATGGAACTTCATCTCTCAGTCCAAGTACATAAAGAATTTATTGAAGAAGTACAAAATGGACAACCTCAAGGAAATAGCTGCTCCAATGGGTACCTCAACCAGTTTGGATGAAGATCCTCAAGGTAAACCAGTGGACCAAAGGCTATATAGAGGTATGATCAGATCTCTTCTGTATCTTACAGCATCTAGGCCTGATATTCAATTTGCAGTGTGTTTATGCTCTAGATTTCAGGCTAGTCCTAAAGAATCACATCTTAAATCAGTGAAAAGGATTTTTAGGTATTTACTAGGCACCCAAGAGCTAGGTCTATGGTATCCTGCTAGTGTGAGTTAGAACTTCTAGCTTACACTGATGCAGACTATGCTGGGTGTCGAGTAGATAGAAAAAGTACTAGTGGCTACTGTCAATTCTTAGGTGGCTGTCTAGTATCTTGGGCATCTAAGAAGCAACACACTGTAGCTTTGTCTACAGCTGAAGCTGAATATGTTGCTGCAGGTAATTGTGCTGCCCAAGTACTATGGATCAAGCACCAACTAGATGATTATCAGATAAAATTGGGATGTATTCCAATGTTATGTGATAATACTAGTGCTATATGCCTTGCTAAAAATCCTGTTCATCATTCTAGGACTAAGCATATAGAGATAAAACATCATTTTCTGAGAGATGTTGTAAATAAAAATGAAATTGAAATGAACTTCGTTGAAACTGAAAAATAAATTACTGATATTTTTACTAAGCCTCTTGGGAATGAAAGGTTCAAATTTCTTAGAAGAGAACTTGGCTTGTGTAAATTTCAGCATGATGAATAATTTTTTCAGCTGCTTTGAATAAAATTTCTGATTTAGACTTGCATCTGATAGCTTGAATAAGACTCTGTGATTGTTGAATGTTAGACTAGACCATGCATGCATGACATATTTTTTAATGACATATTATTCATTGCATATCATTTAGTTATGATTGTGTCTAAGCTTTCTCTCATCTAAAACCACGTGCATATAGAACAGAGCAGAGTAATGCATATCATAACAGTTGGTATCTAATTCTTGCCATTCATTTGCAAAACTGCATGCATATAGACAGGGGGAGTATTATTAGAAATTCAGAGTGGTCATCAACTTACTTGAATTCATTCATTCTTTGACTCTGAATGATTGAGTCTGACATATGGCAATCTGTTAGTCAGTTCTGATTTCCAAGCAATAGAAAACGGACTTCTTCAGTTATAAGAATTTCAATTGCTTAAAGACTGACTTAATGGTTTAAATTTTATAATTTTTGGAGTTTAAAGATTGCAATCAGTAAATAAGAAAGCTAAAAATTGATAAAACTCTCAACCCTTTTCTTATTTCATGTCAGACAAAGCTAATCATATCTGAAATCTGAAAACTCATCTGAAATCATGTTAGAGAAGCTAAGTATGTGTATTGTTCTTAAACAAGTCATTCTGAAACAAATAAAGGGCAGCTAAGAAAGATATTGAAAAACATTGAAAATTAATTGAAAAATAACATTGGCAGAGCAATGACTGGTAAAATACTAAGAAACTGAGTGATCCATCAAAGAAGTGGACAACACTCATGTCATGAGGTGTATCAGCTATCTCTGTATAAAATGATCAAAACAGTAGGTTGGTTTCACTGAGTACCTGGGGGTAACTGGCGTCTGATAAACGTGTACCCTCACATAAAAAGGTGTAAATCAGTTTTATTGTGTTTGATCATAGGCAGAATGGTGCATGATGTCGAGTATCTAGGGGTATTGGCGTCTGATAAACGTATACCCTTACGCAAAAAGGCAAATGGTACCTGAATGCTCTAAATGAACTAATATTAAAAATGCTGTTCCTTCACAAAAAATTTCTTGGATGTCAATTTGTTTATTTTCAATACATGACCTGGTATCTCTTAATCATTTTTCCTGAGTCTATGAAAGTAAGATATTTTGAAACTGAATCTCTCATGCAAATGTGTTTCTGGTTTATTATTTTATCATGCACAGAACTCTTATCCAATGATTGTAGTGCATGAATTTAAAATTTATAACCTTTAAACCAGCACACTATCTGAAAGTAGTTTATAACTTCATATGACTGAAGACTCTGTGCTTTAGAATGCTTATTCCTAAACTACTTGTTCAGAATGCCAGTCAGATGATATCTCTTGTTCCTTCCCTTGTACTCACCTTCCCTCCTCTTTGTTGATGGCAAAGGGGGAGAATATTGTATGAATTCTGAATTCATTCCATGGGAAGTGTATGCTTTATGTTATGGCAAAGGGGGAGATTTTGTTAGCAGGGAGTTGCTTACATTTCGTAGCATGCATGCATAGCATCTGCATGACAATCTGAATAACAAATCATGTCTCTCATCATCTGTATGACAGGTAATTGCAATTCTATATGATAGGGGGTTGCCATCATCAAAAAGGGGGAGATTGTTGTGACTCCTCTATGTTGATGATGTTGACATATGCTTTACTTCATTGACAACACCTTGTTTTGATTGATTGGCAACTATTTATGCTTTGATGAAATTGTTCTTATCAGATTGTATGTGTGTTCTATGCACTTCACAGGTTTACACACTGCACACACACTCAAAGTCTACACATTGCACGTAGAGTCTATACACTGCTTTGTGTTGTGTTTGTGCATCGCTTAGAATACAAGTCTATACAGTCATGCATCATGGGTCGACCCCCTTCTTTGATGGGTCGACTCCCCCCAGATTCACAAGTCTATACACTCGTTTTCATGCATAGCAGAGTCTGTACAGTGCAGCTCATATAACTAGCATGTCTATACATTGCATCGTGGCGTTTATGCTCTAAGTCTATACACTGCATGGCGAGCCCAAAGTCTATACATTGCATTGGCTAAGTCTGAACATCGTCTGTCTTATTTGAAGTCCATACATTACATTGCATTGGCTAAGTGTGTACATCGTCCGTCTCATTGGAAGTCTATACATTGGAAGTATGTACATCTGACTGTTCATGCATCAACATTCAAAGTCCATACATTGGACTGTAGCATGCACGAAGCTAAGTCCATACATTGGACTGTAGCATGCATCAGTGAAGTCTGTACAGCGTCATGCATTGTTCTTCAAAGTCCATACACTGCACTATAGATTGCTCGAGGTGAAGTTTGTACATCCATCAGTGAACTTCCAAGTCTGTACATCCATCAGTGATCTTGCAAGTCTATACATCGGTAGCTTTACCGACGTTGCACTCGAAGTCTATACACCGGTAGCTTTACCGACGTTGCACTCGAAGTCTATACACTGATAGCTTTACCGTCGTTTCCCTTGGCAAGTCTATACATCCTAGAACTGTGCAAGTCTGTACAGCCATTCCCTTGCCAAAGTCTATACATTGTGAAACTTGAAGTCTGTACAGACTTTGCCTTGCTCAAGTCTGTACATCGCCCAGTTGGCAAGTCCATACATTGGAAGTCTATACATTCGTTTGCCTTGCATCGTTCATCAAGTCTGTACAGCCCTTTCGCTTGGCAAGTCTATACATTGTGAATGTCTATACACTCGATTGCCTTGCTTTGATCAAGTATGTACAGAGTTTCCTTTGGCAAGCCTGTACATTGTTCATGATGTCTGAACAACGAGCAAGTCTGTACATCAGACTAGTCTCCATCGGCTAAGTCCATACATTGTCCAGTGCATTGCATGTATCGTTCTTGAAGTCTGTACATCAAGCTGAAGGCTGCCTAAGTCTATACATAGTCTGTCTTCCTTAGAGACTTGCATACATGAAGTCTGTACAGCCTGTGTTCGTAACACAGAGTCTGCACATCATTCAAGTCTATATAATGTCTACACACTTCATCATGGTTGATTTTGCTTGAAATTTGACGCCCATCAGTAGGAGCGTCCATTCTGAATCTGACGCCCAAGAAAGAGTCATCTTTTAAGTTGTGCTTCAATTTATCAAAGTCTAGACATTATCTCGCTTGCTTGAATGAAGTCTGTCTTCCTTAGAGTCTAATGCATAACATGAAGTCTGTACATCGCACAGCATTCAAGTCTGCACATTATGCATCATATGAATTCAAGTCTGTACATTGTGCATCTTTGAGTTGAAGTCCATACATCGTCAGTTGTCTGTCCAAGTTGTTACATTGCCTAAGTCTATACGTTGGCTACTGAATGTTCTGCAGAGTCTGTACATTGCATTCGAGCTCACAAAGTCCATACAGTGAAGTCTATACAATGCATTCAATCCTGCAAAGTCTGTATAGGGTTTAGTACTTAAACTGATGATTCTATTTCGACTGTCTGACAAGGATTCTTTCCTGGGATTGATGACCTGGCTCGTGATCCAAGGAGGATGAGGTTCTGTGATGGTGACACGTGGAAGCAGCCCATCACAGGATGCTGTCATGTGGATGAAATTGCCTCGGATCTGGCGAATTCTCTGGGCGGGAAATGTGGAAGCCACGCGCCCTTATCCAATCTGTTGCTGTATATATATGAGTCTTCGTCTTCAGATGAAGGCTGATCGATCGAAAGAAGTGGCAAGTCTATACAGTGAGAGTAGAAACCTGAAGCAGCAGAGAGCCACCGATCCATAGAGAGAAGAAAAACAGAGAAGAAGAAAAAGAGAGAAGAGAAGAAAAGAGAGATGAGTTGAGAGAGTGAGATTGAGAGAGTTTGATTGAGAGGTTGTATCTCAGACTCTTGGTTTAGATACCAGAGCTGAGCCTTTGCTCATTCGAGCTACATTCCTATTTGGGTTTTCTATTTTCATTTGCTTCTATCTTTTATTTCTGAACTTGTTTCTTCAAGCTGTGAGTCAGCTGTTAGCAGAGGTGCTGCCTCTGGTCGGGTAAGCTGTAAACCCCAGCAGTTGCAGTGGAGGATTCCACTGGACAGGTGAAGCTGTAATCCTCAGTAGGCGAGACTTGTCTCGGACAGCAAGCTATGTTGCTCAGCGGTTTGTTGGCCAAGCTGTAGTGCCCAGCAGACGCAAGCTGTACTGCGCAGCAGTAAGCCATACTCAGTTGAGTGTAGGGTGGACGTAGGTCTTTGACCGAACCACCTAAAAATTTTGGGTGCCTTGTGTTTGTGTGATTGTCCATGAACTGTGTGCGTGACTGAATCTTTTGATTATCTTCACAGATTGCTTGTGCTTCTGCTCAGTTTATATACTCGAGTTAGTGTTTTAATAGATTTGCCTATATTCCGCATTAGAACCTCTTACTGGTTTTTAATTAGGCAGTAGATCTATTCACCCCCCCTCTAGATCCACACTTCGTGGAGATAGACTGCGTACATCTAACATAACAAAAGAGACAGGTGAAGCTGAGGGAGAGTAATGCATGGCGTTGACATGGCCGGTTTGCTAATAAACCGAGGAAGATTGCATAACAAGTGCAGAATATCCTTGGAAAGTGTAGAAGATACAGCCAATTGCCCCTTGAACATAGAATCCATAATCTGCTTGGCGGCCGTATGCATTAGCACAACACGGGTAGAGAACCCTTCTTGGCCTATCATCTGAACAGCAATAGAGCGAGGAGAAATAATAGCATCAATGGTGAACTCTCTGGCGAGCAAGGAGATTGCCACCGGCCTCGCTCGGGAAGAAACTGGCATCAACTCAAGGGAACTCTTCTTAGTAACTCTCATCTTTGAAAGTAGAGGCGCATCATCCCCAAAATAACCAGGGACGAGGACACGAACTGGCATCCGACAGATTAAATCTTGAATCTTGAAATGCAAGGCCGGCACTGAATCATCCTGACTTGGCTTATTGTCTCCCTGGGGATTAGACCCGAGGGGCACCAAAGGAAGCGCACACCCGCTCCGTGGGGTGGAAGTGGTTGGAGAAGTAAAGGGAATGTGTTTGGGTGGAACACGTGAAGGTTTGTAAGGCATGGAGGCTCCAACGGGAGTGGTGATGTAAAGTGAAGGCACAGGCGATGTGACGATGATAGGCTCGAGTGGCGACAAAGGTGAAGGTAAGGGCATGGCTAAGAGTAAAGGTAAAGGCAAAGGTGTGGCTTGCTCAGGCTCGGGCAAAGGTGATGGCAGAGATGGAGGCGAGGGTGGAGATGGAGGTGGTGATGGAAGCACTGGTGGTGGAGACAGAGATGATGGTGATGGTAACGGAGATGGTGAGGATAGTGATGAAAGTGATGGGGGTAGTGGACATGGAGGTGGAGAGGGTGAAGAGGGAGGTTGTGGTGTCCACCGTCGACGTGTCGACACAACGAGTCGAGCGGTGTTTGGGATAGAAGTAGTGGTAGTGGCGACAGGAGAAGAAGGGGAGGCACTAGCATGACCAGAGGCTCGGGTTTGTGGCGGCGATGGAGCCGGGGTAAGAAATGGTGGAGGTAACGGAGTAGGTGGTGGAGCGAGTGTAGCACTAGACGAGGAATCACAGGGGTGCCCCTGGCCTTGAAGTAACGGAGACGGCTGCCTGGGCGGCACTTCTTGCTACTGCTGTTGGCTGCGAAGATGTAAAATGACTTTGTGAATAGCGGCCCAATCAATCCTTTTCTTAGCTTCCAGATCATAAACATACTCTCGAAACTCGGGACAATCCTCAACCAAATGCCCCTGCTGGCGGTGGAAATAACAGAACTGAAGCATATCCCCGACTGCGGGTTGGCAAGGCACAACGGGAGAGAACGGCAATGCGTGAGTGGCCATCAAAGCCCGAAATATATCGGTGAAACACTCCGGCAATGGAAGATGAGGAGCCTGCTTCGGGCAAGGTGGATGTCGAGGGATATGTAATGGTGGAGAAGGTTGTGGAGACGGAAGTGGAGGTTGCGTAGGCAGGAGTGCGTGGCTAGTGGGGAAGGGCTTCGGTGATGGCATGTGTGGAACAGGATGAGTGGGTATGTAGACGGCATCTACTTGCTCGGGATGTGGTGTTCCCTTGACCGGAAGTGGAGATGGAGACGTGTATGTGGATGCGGGAGGCTGACTCATGGAAGGTTGATATGCGGAGGCGTATAGGTATGTAGACGCGGGGGGTTGGCTCGTGGAGGGATATGCGGCGGAAGGCTGACTCATGGCGGGCTGACTCATGGGAGCGTAGGGTTGGCACGGGGAGGGTGAAGGCTGATATGTGGGGGTGGATGGTGGAGACTTGGGGTCAAGGGAATCTTGGATTTGTTGGCAAATGAAGCGGGTTTGGCTGTAAAGTTGTTGCAAGGAGGTGATGTCGTTGAGGGCTAAGATGAACCGATACTCGGGTGTTGCATTTGATATCAACATCTTGATTTGCTCTCCCTCTAGAATGTGCCCTGGGACCTGCGCGGCAAGGCGACGCCAACGATCGGCAAAGGTAGAGAATTCCTCTTCGGGCTTCATCATCTCATGGGCTAGATCCACAATAGAGTACTTGGGCCCAACCTGGTCTTGAAACTACTGAATAAACTTCTCTTGAACCATATGAAAATTCACAATCTGCTCTTGTAGAAGAGAGAAGAACCAATCCCGAGCCGGGCCTTCCAATGACAGACCAAATAGATAAGCCATCAAGTGTTGGTCATGTCGAAATTGGGCCGACTCATAAACAAACTCCTTCAAGTGCACATATAGGTCACCGACCCCACTATAACGACGATATGTGGGAATTTGTGATGGAGGTGGAAGCCGAAGACCTTGGAAAGCGAATGGAACACTCAAGGAGGACTTAGGATCGAACTGACGTTGAAGCTCATCAAGCTGGCATTGGGTTTGAACAATCATCTCCTGGGTAGGGAGAGATCGAGAAGAATATGGGCCAACTTGAGCAAGAGGATGTGAATTCGGACCAGGAGCATGGTATTGGGCCGGATAAGAGGATACGGGCTGAGAAGAAGAAGGGCCCATTCCAGGAATGGAAGGATATGTGGGCCTGGAAGAAGCATGAGCATAAGGACCCATTGGGTTGGTAGCATAAGGAGAAGAAGAATGAGTCCCATTAGAAAAATAAGGCCCATTAGGAGAATTGGTCCCGTTAAGATGATGAGGCCCATTAATGAGAGAAGAAGGCCCATTAAGAGAAGGAGGCCCATGAAGATGAGATGAAATAAGACGTTGGGCCTGGGCCGGGTCCATTTGACAAACACGGTTTGAAAGATGGGTCATGAGATTAGCCTGTTCCTCAGAGAGATCAGAATGACCACGGGAAGATGGGCCCGCGTGGGAAGAGGATTCCATGCGGGAATAGGAAGAAGATTGAGAAAAAGAATGATACAAGGGGTTAGAATGATACTCCATGAGGGCAAATGAAGACTTAATACAAGGAGATCAAGGATAATACAAATGGGGAAGCAAGGGCTTAATGGGCTTGAGACCGTACAAGGGGGGCTGACTCACTAATGCAAAGATGAATGGACAATGGACGAAGGGACAATGGACTGGACAATGAACTAACAAAATGGACTGACTTAAGTGGGCCTAACAACAATAAAACATGGGGATGCAGCACAAAACACCACTAATGGGCTTGGACAAGCCCAAACAACATAAACAATGCAATGTGAGAGTTTTCACCCAAGTCAAACAAGTTGATATGATGGGAAATATTTTAGGGATTTTAATAGACCTTTTAATGATTTGAATTAGGAAAAATTCCCTCAAGATAGGAATCCTATGGGAATAAGGTCCAAACTTTGTGTTGACTAAGGTTAACTCCCTCACACGTATACAAATGCAAGCCTAAGGTGTGGAAAGGTACAACCGGCCGGGCGTCCGTGTGGGAATCCACGGCTCGCGGGGACTTATGGAGGTCCCGGATAAGATCACCTAGTCGAGCCCAAGGAATATGGGAGCGAGAGGATCACTTAGCAAGGTAGGAAATGCAACTATGATATGCAATGTATGACCCTATGTGCACCGGAGTGCATGTAAATTCTAACTTAAAACTAGAAAATCAAGACTAGATTAAACTATGCAAACATGATCCAAATAAGACAAATAGTATATGGATGGAAAGACAACACAAAGGTCTGCACAATGGTCCCAAGAACAGATCAATCTGACCCCGGGAGTTCAATCAAATCACTGAGCAAAGATGCCCCCGTGAACCTATGCGCAGACCACATGCATATTTTATGGACAAAATGCTAAAATGATGACAATTTTTAACTAAGCAAATGAGATCCAAATGATGCAAATAAGCTATGGATGGAAAGACAATACCAAGGACTATCCAATGGAACAAAAATCACTGCAATCAGACACCGAGAAGGTAGTTAAATCACTGAGTAAAGATGTACCTGTGAACCTATCCCTGAGCCTGCCTGCAGAACTTATGCACAAAACTCAAAAAGTTGGACAATATTAGAATATGCAAATGTTAACCAAATGATTCAAATGATATATGGATGGAAATAAAATACAAAGGGCTATCCAATGGAAGAAAAATCAGCTCAATCGGACTCCGGGATCAAAAGTTATGTCTCGATGAACACGGCCCTGTGAGCATGCGCGCAGGACTGCCAGAATCTGTAACGGTCTACCAAATGACCGTTAAATGCACATGACAGTCTACCATAAGACCGTCACACAACCAGAGCCCGTAAAACATCAAAAATAGTGGGAGAATGGAGGAAATACTACCTAAACATGAACATGCACCCACCCAACCTACAAAAGAGCATGAAAACAAGCGTGATGGGCGTTGGTGTCCTACCGTGATCGCCAAAAAACTGTTGATTTATTTTTTTTAATTAGATTCCTATCCCACCCTCTTTAAATACATACATGCATAAGCATGTGAATCAAAGACAAGAGGGATGAAAGTATGAGAAATATTAACCATGATCACCACCAAGGTTCCAACAACGCCAAAGGATGAAGAAGTGTAAAGAACGGCGCCGTGTATCTTGGAAAGAAACTTTGATCGCGCTTGAAACGGGGTGCGGGGAACTTGTGGATTCAAATCTCCTCTCCTTCCAGCCGTCTAGATGAAGAGGGCCTCGCGTTGTATTCATGCTCTCCTGCAAAACAAAGATGAAACACAAAGGCAAAAATGCATTAGAACTTGAAGTGTAGAAATCTGCCCAAAGTGATAAAATAGCATGAATAAAAGGGGGAGAACGCACCGGGGGGGTTTAACCCCTGTGGAAGGGTGGAAAAGATAGGTGGGTGTGTTGTGCATGCATGAGATTTGAAATTAAGAGATTTGATTGAGAGAATAGAGAGAAAATGATGATGCAAAACGGAGAAAAACGCATGTGTAGCAGAAAGTGCAGAAAACTGTGATGATTTGTGATTTTGAGGAGACTAGAACTAAGAGTGTAGATCATGAAATCAAGCCCAGAAGGATGGAATAGAAAGGTAATACTTCCCTCTTCAAGCCAGGGTTGAAGGATTGAGTTGGAGTTGCGGCATGGCTTCGCCCCACGTCCGAAAAGAGCCCCCCGTCGCGACTGCGAACTGGGCAATTTTTATAGAGTTTTGTAAGAAAGCCTCATCTTCTTATCATGATTTCCAGAGATAGAGTCCAAGATAAATCGAGTTCTTTAGATCAAACTCGAGATAATACTAAGGACAAGAGATAGGAACAAACGGGGATCAATTCGGAGGAGGATTCTAGAAGATATGGCTCTTGGAAGGTAGCCCCGGAGCTTTATCTGCAGAGTTTGAGTTGAACCAGGACACCTAAACCCTCAACTTTCGAGCATGATTCTGAGCAAGATAGCTAATGAAATTTGGAGTTCTTTGGACTGAATTCAAGATAATATCAAGGAGAAACCATAGGAACAAACGGCGCTCAATTCGGAGTAGAATTCAAGAAGTTATTGACTCTGCAAGAGGGCCATGACGCACAGAAACGGAGCAGAGTCCAACACTAATTGGACTCTTAGGTGTGTGTAACGGTCTATCGTATGACCGTCAGAGTTATGTAACGGACTAGGGTAGGTCTGTCACACTCTGGGGGTCAAACGGGACGATTTCGGATAAGTTTCGGTGTAACGCACCCATACTAGACCGTCACATGGACTCTGACGGTGTAGGGTAGGACCGCCACGCTCTAGGGGTCGAACAAGGTGATTTCGGGCAAGTTTCGATGTGACGGACTATCGTAGGACCGTCACACTGCTCTAACGCACCTATGTAGGGCTGTCACACTGATGGAGGAAAAAATTGAGCAGACTGCGCACGACTTTAGAAATTGAAGCGTATCTCTCAAACGAGGCAGAACTAGCGAAAGTGGTAGAAGAAGAAATTGTAGATAACTGAGAGAGGAACAACTTTCATGAGGAAAGAAATTTTATAAAATGATTGAAAGATGGAGAAAATGGGGCTGGAAGAGAGAGGAAAATTCTGGGATGTAGGTGAACAGCACAGCACGTCGGAAAAATGTGAATAGCTCACAATCGGGGCAGAACCGGCCAATGGCGTAGAAGAAGAAGTTGTAGATCTTTGAAAGACGAACAACTTTGATAGAAGGAGATGAAAAAGGATCACTTTCAGGACTGTGCAGTAAGAGAGAGCCGATTACTTGAGGGAAGCTGGCCTAAATGGGCCGTAAGTCGACTTGGAAGCCAGAAGTTGATAAGATAAGCTCCAGGGCTCTAAGAAATCATGATCTCCAAGACTCGAAGGGTATGGAATGGTAAAAATGGGCTCAAAATCCATCCGAGAAAGCTCCAAAATAATGGCTAATTCGGGACATCAAAAATGATGAATAAGAGAAATGACACAACTTGCAGGCTAAAACGGGTGTCAACAAAGATGAGAAGCAGAACTTTGTTCCGAATAATGGCTGATGTCCAAAAGAAAGTTTTGCTCTGTTGTTTGTCTTCAGTGGAAGCTGGGCAGGTAATGCAAGAAGTCCATGCTAGGTCAACTGGAGCACACCAGGCCGGGCCAAAAATGAAAATTGAAATAAATAAATTGGGCTATTATTGGCCCACCATATTTGATGATTGCTGCGAGTTTGCTAAAGCTTGCCAAAAATGTCAAGAGCATGCCAATGTGCCCAGGAGACCGCCGGTGCCGCTACATCCCACCGTACCAAGTTGGCCGTTCGCCCAATGGGGCACAGACGTGGTGGGGCCACTGCCAGCATCTTCGTCAGGATGCAAGTATATCTTAGCAGTCACAGATTACTTCTCCAGATGGACAGAAGCAGCTGCGCTAAGAGATGTGACGAGAGAATTGGTCGCAAGATTCTTCCGGTAGAACATAATATTCCGATTCGGGGTTCCCAGTCGAATTATATCTGATAATGGCAGCCATTTTAGAAACCAGAAGGTTTATCGGCTGGCTGATAAATACAAGATTGACTGGAGGACCTCATCCCCCTACAACCCTCAAGCTAATGGACTTGCAGAAGCCTTCAATAAAACACTATGCACACTGCTAGCTTAGACTGTCAAGTCTAATAAAAAGGACTGGGAAGAAAAGATGTACGAAGCGCTTTGGGCCTATCGTACGATCTATAAAACCCCAACCGGTTGTTCACCATTCTCCCTCGTATATGGGTCAGAGGCTGTGGTGCCGATTGAATTGGAGGTCCCCTCGCTGCGAGTTGCCATCCAGCATGGGTTGGCTAGCGGCGAACAAACCAACATAGAAAGAAGACTGGAAGAGCTTGCCGAGCTCGAAGGAAAGCGTCTCCGTGCGCAACAAAATATTCAACTCTACCAAGCGCGCATGGCCCGTGCTTTCAACAAGCTGGTCAAAGGTCGAGAATTCAAGAAAGGTGACCTAGTAATGGTCAAAAGAAGAGAAGTGATGGCCTCCAACCCCAAAGGGAAGTTGGTTAAAAACTGAGTCGGACCATATGTCATCCGCCAAGTATATGAAGGGGGTGCATACGTCCTTGTAGATCACAAAGGAGTCGTCCAGTTCTTCCCCCTTAATGGAAAACATATGAAGCTGTATCACACAGCTCAACTGGCATTCCCAGAATGACCAAAACCTACCTTGGTCTAGTGGCACTCCGCCCTAGCCAAGCCCTACATACCTTGGTCTAGTGGCACTCCGCCGTGACCGAGCTTTACCTACCTTGGTCTAGCGGCACTCCGCCCTGGCCGAGCTCTACCTACCTTGGTTTAGTAGCATTCCGCCCTGGTCGAGCTCCCAAAAATCTGTACGCTACAATATCGCCATTGTAGGCCTTACGCTCGAATCGGCACAAGATCTATCCTTTACGTTAGCATTACCTCCTTGCTAACGAATAAACCCCTTTTACGGCTCAAGACTTCGTGTCCTAGCCAACTCTCATACAATATCGCCATTACGGGCCCTACGCCCGAAGCAGCATGAAATCTATCCTTTACATTAGCATTACCTTCTTGCTAACGAATAAACCCTTTTTCCGACAAAAAACTTAGTGTCCTAGCCGACCCGCATACAATATTACCATTACGGGCCTTACGTCCGAATTGGTTAAAACTCCTCCTTTGCGCTGGCATTGTTCCTCTACCAACGAATAAACTGCCTTTACTAGCATAAGACCCTATGTCTCAGTCAGTAGCTATCTGCCGTCGCCAAGGGTCAAATATCACATGTTGACCTGTCAGCATTCTCCTGTCATATGAATTGAACAAAAAAAAGAATAAAAAAACGGGGCTTAAAATAGAGGTGCCCCGCCAGCCTTGCTCGTACACTAGGACAAGGGCAAAAATGGCTATAGCCCAACTGTGGCGAAAATCCGAAAGGGCGCCGCAAGCAAAATCGGGTACCCCGCCACGTGAAAACTCGAAAGGGCGCGTTGGCAAAAGCAAGAGGGGGCTGGCTTTGGTGAAAACCCGAAAGGGCGCTTGAGCTAGTAATGTGGTAATTCGAAGTTCCTCTTCACCCTCATCCCAATGAAACTCCAAAAGGGACTATCACCGTAAGTCCCACCAGAGACCTTTTCCTCAACACCCTTGTGACCCTTGTCATCATCAACAAGATCGGTCCCCATCCTTGCGACCCTTGCCATCATCGGTGAGACCGGTCGACATTCTCCCTTAACTTGGACCTTCCGTCCTCGTTAATGAATAAACTTATCTTCTACTTCGGCATTTAACCAATGTCGATGAACAAACCCATGTCCGACCCTCGTCATCATCAACGAGACCAGTCGACATTCTCCTTAACTTGGACCTTTCGTCCTCGTTAATGAATAAACCTATCTTTTGCTTCGGCATTTAACAAATGTCGATGAATAAACTTGTGCTCGACCCTTGTCATAATCGGCAAGATCGGTCCCCATCCTTGTGACCCTTGCCATCATCGACGAGACTGGTCGACATTCTCCCTTAACATGGACCTTTCGTCCTCGTTAATGAATAAACTTATCTTTTGCTTCGGCACTTAACCGATGTCGATGAACAAACTTATGTTTGACCCTTGCCATCATCGGCAAGACTGGTCAACATTTTCCCTTGACTTGGACCTTACGTCCTCGTTAATAAACCTATCCTTTGCTACGGCATTCGTCCAATGCCAATGGACGAGTCACTCTCGGTGTAGACACGCCAAAATTGATAGTATGTTGATCAAATCTCATGTCACTATGTTAACGCCCCAAAGTGAACTTCAATATTTCTATAATATAAAGTTTTTCTCTTTTGTGTGGGTTTTTATGATGTTTCTTGCATTTTTGTAATTAATGACTTGAAGAGGGGTGTGATTTAAATAACAACCTAATCTGGGGCGTGTTCTCAAGAAAGGACGGCTGGTGTTAAGGGAGTCAATTTCTGGTATTTTACGAGTCCCACCACGATTGAAAAATCAAGAATTAACGTCCTTCCTTAGGGCGTGTTTTCAATTAATGCCTTTGCTTCAGGCGTCGTCTCACAATTTTCAGAAAAAGAAAGTTTTTATTACTAAAATTGAATCCAGGAGTTGACGCCTTTGTCCCAGTCGTGTTTTGAATTAACGCCTTAGGGCAGGTCGTCAATTTTAATTGACGCCCTTCTGAGGGTCGTCTCTCACCCTTCCGTGTCCTGTTTGGGTACACCTTTCTTGGAGAGTTCCCTGCCTTGGTTAATCACTTGCTCGATCTGGGAACTAGAGTCCTTGCCATTGATGATCATTGCCTGATCTTATCTTCCCAAATCTGTGGCTATCATTGATCGAAACCCTATAAAAGGATGCCCTGGTTGATCTCGCGCGAGGTTACGGGTGCTGGCGATTGAGGTTACAGAAGCTAGTTTACAGAGGTTGATGATCGTCTGAGAATACAGAGTTCCTCTCTCTTTTCTCTGCCAACCTTCAAGTCCTCTGTCCTCACGGTCATTCTCCTCCTCCTGTGCGATCTCTTTAAAGGCTCTCTGCTTCCTCCTGCTGCCGCAACCGAAGCATCAAAGTGGTTTCCCCCTTTACTGTTTACAGGAACAGCAGGGGCTTTCTTTCTCCCGTTTGTCTTCATCATCTCATCATCGATCACTATATTCTTCCTTTGCATTAGTATTGCATCTCTTTCCCTTTCCCTAATTCTCTAGGGGTTTTAAAAAATAAACAAAAGGTGCACACTTTATGCTCCTCTTTCATCATCATATTATTTCCTTGGATTGATACTACACACACGTTTGGCTGATCCCCTCTTCTTTTGATTGTTTGTTCTTTGATTAAGGGTAATCAAGAGGAAAACCCCCTTCATCGGCCGGCCGATAGGAGGAGGAGGAAGGAATCTACATCCATCCCGCATCCTTATTTTCACCAGGTATTCGCGATCAATTTCCTTTATTTTTGAGGTAACCCCTCTGGCGATCACACTCCTTATTAGCACCACGTGCTCCTTTACTCCTTTTCATTATTCTCCTTCTTATATAAATATTTTTCTTAAAAGTGGATTTTCCATGATCTACAAATTGGCGATCACGGTGGGACTTCCACTATTTTTCTGTTGATTACCCCTTTCCTATTGGCACCCACGCGTGCCCTTTCCCCTTTGGCACCCACGTGTGCCCTTTCCCTTTGGTACCCACGGTACCCCTCCCCTTTGTGTCCTACGGGCACCCTCCATTGTGCACACTGCACACTCCCCGGGATCAGCAAGTTTTTTTTTGGTTTTGATGAATTAACGCCTTCCACAAAGGCGCGTTTTGATTTAACGCCTTTATCTAGGGCGTCTGTTTTCTGTTTAACGCCTTCTGCGAAGGCGTCTTTCATCACATCTCCTGGCTTTTTTATTCTGTGTGTGAATTCGCGCCCCCCTCTCGGGCGTCCTTTTATTGAGTGGCGCCTCCCATAAAGGCGTGTTTTATTCGATCGTGTGCACCATTCATATTTGACGCCCACTGCCAGAGGCGTCCTTCTTACGTTTAGCGCCTCATACCAAGGCGCGTCTTTGCACTGTCTGTGAGATTCACGACAGCCACCCTGTCGTCTCTTCTATTGGTAACGACTGCTGGAAAGTCGCCTCTTTCCTGTGTGTTTACAGAGCCCTGCTTCCTGTGTTTGTTCATGCTGGATTGATATTTACCTTGATTATTTGATTATATTGGTGTGATCTGCTTATCTTATACTGCATTTTGTGGCATTTGGTTGAGAGACCTCCTCTCTCTACACTAGGCTTCCACACACCTCTCTTGGAATCGGGACAACCCTCCATTAAGCATTCCGTCTCTTTGGACCGGAAATCCCTTTTCCAAGACCTTCGTAAGTCCCCGCACCCGTGGATTCCCTCACGGACGCTAGGCTGGTTGTACCCTTGAAGTACCCGGAGTTTAGAGAATCTATCGTTGGGGAGGAGAGAGAAAGAACCTAGTTAACCCGGAGACTACACTTGGATCCGAACTAGGTTTCACTTTGCAAAGAAGAGTGAATTATTCTGCAATTTAATCCACTTTAATCTCAAACATAACACTAAAATCTTGCGTTCATCTCAACTTGATTGCATAAACTTGGTTGGGTTGATTTGCTTAAGCTTCTTTTGATTGAGTGATTGATTGTGTGATAATTCCTTCATAAAGCTTTCTCTCTTCTTAAGTATGCAACTCCGTTCAGGTAAGATCATCAACATGGCAAGTTATGGATACTCTTATGATGACGTGGAAGAAAATGTTTTTGATCAATCTTATGAGGCACCCCTCCAAGATTCCATCTATCATGAGGGGAATTACCCTCCTCCTCATTCTCATTATCCTCAAGTTCATGTGGTTGATACCACTACTCAAGAGGTTGTGCCCTCCTCTCAGGCTTTACCCTCCAACACATCGGGGAACACCTCCCCTTCTTTCAACGTCAATGATTTAATTCATGCATTATCTCAATTGGACGATTCCCAGCGGCAGGCAGTTCAGGCCGCTTTGAAAGGGAAGTCCATTCCCTCTTCATCCTCCAATCCCCCTCCGGCCGAGAGTGGCCATCACATCACCAATGACCAGGCGGTTCTGCACAAACCCCCCTCTTGTCCACCAACGCCTGGTGCGGCCATGCCGGCCCAACAGGCAAGCTACTCAGCGGTTAGGCCTCAGTTTCTCCAACCTCCCCGAATTCTACGGACGCCTATACCGAATTCTTTCATTCAAAATCGGCCCCAGTCGAGTCAGATACTAATGCTCTACTCCTTCAGAAATTGGCTAGCATGGAAGAAAAACTCAACAAGGTTACTGCTGCCAAGAATGCCCCGGAAATCTCTCTGCCTACATTGCCAGTTTTTCACTTACCACCTTCTGAGATGCCGAACTTTCGGCGATATAATGGAACTGGCAATCCTTTTATCCATCTGAAGGATTTTATGTATGAGACTTCTTTCTGGCAAGGCAACAAGGCCTCACTGGCTTATTTGTTTAGAAGATCTCTAGAAGGGCCAGCCCTCGAATGGTTTTACTCCTTGGATCCGGCAGATGCTAGTGATTTCGATGTGGTTCAGAAGAAATTCTTGCAGAAGTATAGGGACCGGGTCGGACCATCTTTATCTGTTACAGACTTGGTTGCAGAGAAAATGAAGCCCGAGGAGGACTTCATCATATTTGCTGATAGATGGCGGTCAATGGCCGAGAAGTTGAAAGATACCTTATCAGAACCGGAACAGGTTAAGATGATTATATCCAATGCAACCCCTCAGTTCCGGCATATACTGGCCATGAACAGATTGACCACCATGGAGGAGCTCTATGAAAGAGCTCGTTATATTCAGACCCAAATGAAAGATTCGCCCATCATGGGCATGTTTGAGCCAAAACCAAGGTTGGTTAAAAAGAATACGAATGTCAACAGCAGCGGGCCCACAACTGAGGGCACAATAGCAAATGAGCAGGTTGGCGCGGTCGGCAACCCCACACCCCATCACCTATCTAACCCACGACCTCCACCACCTCCACAACAAAGCACTCTCTTCAACTCGCCACCACAACACCAATTTGCACCTCAACCTTCCTTTGCTCCACCACAAAACCAAGCGCCCCGCGCTGACCCTCCAGCTCCGCAACAATACCACCAAGTACCGCCACCCGCCAACTATGGCCAACAACAGCAACAAAGGAGACCACTAGGCCCCAAAAGGGCCCACTATCCTCCACTGCCAGAAAGTCTCCCAGATATTTTCAATGCCTTAATGGCCGCCAACTTGCTCATGCTACCAAAGGAAAGGGCAGCGTGGCCCGCTAATGTTGACACGTCCCGCTATTGTGTTTTCCACCGCTCCCCTGGTCACAATATTGACCATTGCTTTCACTTCAAGGACTACATCTATGATTTAAATGACCAGGGTGGCATTAATTGGGATGAGATGAGGCAGTTCATCACTGCTATGAAAGTAAGAAGGCCTCCTCGGTAACAGCAGGCTCAGCAGCCGCAGCAACCAGCCCCACAGCCGCAACAGCAAGCCCCAGCACCTCAGCAGGATATGGGATTGTCCACAATCCACTGTCGGAGCACCCGCCAAATCAGCATATGAACCCAGTCACGTCTCTCCATGAAGTAGAGAGAGGGCAGGGATGGCACGAAGAAAATGCCTCTATCGGGGCATTCAATCATAATTCAAATCAACCTCCATGCCTTTTGCACACACTTCCTTCTTCTTCTACCCCTCAATTAAGTCACCCCCTTTTACGCCCCGTTAACCCATCTGTCCCCACTAATTCCTCATCCTTGCCAACCCGGTCTCTCCTCACCCATCCACCACGACCACAGCCTCCGACGCAGCAAACTCCATCATTCGCCACCAATCCTTCGCCATCACCATCTAGGCCACTCCTCATTCGCCCGTCACCAGCACCGGTTACATCCACTACCATCACTCTTTCGCTGGCAAGGACACCTCCACCATCAGCTCAGCCACCATTTATACCCCGAACCATCCTTGTTCAATCCGCTAGCACTTCCCACACTCGGGCACCCCTTCCTACTCTTACGCCTCCTACGGGGGCTGCCTTGTCGAATTCCTCGCCGATTTCTTCTTCAAACATTCCTCCACCAATTTTCAATGCTAACACCCCTTCTTCTTCCAATCCTCCCTCCATCCTTGCCCCGACAGAGGCGCGTCGAACCATGGCACCGCTCCGTAGTGGACGGATGTTCCAGCGCATCTTTCCCCAGAGAGAGCAGGAGCCCGCATAGGGGCCAAATGAACAAGAACAGGAGCAAGAGTTCGTGCCAGGCACTCAATATGATTTACTGAAGCATCTTGACCGAACTCCAGCAAGAATCTCTATTTTAGAATTGATTAAGAGGTCAACCACTCATCAATTGGCTTTAAAGGAATATTTACATAAAGTTATGGTCAATGAGGACATCCCTGCCGAGCAGATAACCACAGTCTTGACGCCCGCTAGCAGTCAGCCGGCAATTACTTTTTATGAACATGAATTGGCACCTCAGCCGGCAAGAAAGTATGCTTTATGCATCATAGTGGATATCAATAAGGTGGCAGTAAAAAAATGTTTGGTGGACACTGGGGCATCCATCAATGTATTGCCACCCATCACTTTGAAGATGTGCGGCATTCCAGAAAATCAGATTCGGCCATCTACCATAACAGTCACAGCATACGACAATACTAAGAAACCTCCTTTGGGCATGATAACATTAAAGGTAAGTTTGGGACCAGCAACAATCATAGTCAATTTTCACATTTTGGATATGGATCCAACATTCAATGGCATCTTGGGTCGCCCCTATATTCAACAGTTAGATGCAGTGCCCTCTACAAATCATCAATGCCTCAAGTTTCCACACAAGGGCTGCATTATCAAAGTAACTAGCATGCCGATTCTGCCTGATGAAGACATACACCTAGCAACGTCAGTTCCTTCTATTTGGCCTTCCAACAAGCCGCTGCTATCGGTATTAGATATCCCTCACCCACGGCCGATGCCACCCGATACAGTTACAACAGTTGCCATGACACCCCTAACTTCCAAGGGGAAGAAGAAGAAGAACACAATGAATACCCCATTTTGGAATATTCTGATGAGAATGGGTACTAGGTTGGCAAAGGCCTGGGTGTCAATTGTCAAGGCAGAACTAAGCCTGTCAAGCCACAAAGATTGATTGCACGGGGCGGCCTAGGCTATAAAGGACCAAGCAAGAATGAAAATGAACCATGGGCAGTCATGACATCCACTCTGAAGACGGATCGCCAACCGCTTACTTGGACATTGCAGACACATTTTATTAAAGGTGGCATCCAAAATAATGAGCAGACTACAATAATCACTTCCATGTTAGACTGTCAAGATGTTCATGCTAGACAGTTTGCTCGACATATTGCTCCACTGGTTACATACAAAGCCCTGGAATCTCTAAGGCCTGATAAGAGAATGAAAATGGATGATCCAGAGTGTGACTGGTATATATGGTTTGATATGAATGACATCACTATTGCCTTAAGCCGTCTCTTCATGTCGACAGATCCGGAATGGCTGCCACTGATCCACGACTTGATTGAAAAGCCGGCTGTGATTACAAATAAGAGGCAGCTGCTGAGTGATTATACAGACACTGGAGAGCCTGATGTACCATATGAAGAAGGATTTACAATAGACAGGCTGTGGGCCGGCCTCTTCTCTTTCACTTCTATGCATCCGTCTATTCTTTCCTCTCTACATTCTCAATTGTTCTCTCGCATGCCGAGACCGCCGCCAATTATGATCAGCTTTTCTCCATATTTATTACAAGTTTCTCTCCTGATTCCTCCCTTGCTCCTCAAGCAATTCTCCAAACTCTCCATCACACCCCCGCGCGGGTCATCGCTGATTCAATCTTTCTCCAATCTTTCAATCTCCACGCCTCCTTCTATTCTTCCTTCACATTGCTTTCTTCTAGAAAAGGAAAATAAAAATGAAGATAAAAATAAAAATGAAAAAAAAATGCCAAATTTCCAACTTTCCAATCCTCCATCTCCGTTGAGGAGACTTCTTATCTCTTTTCCGAGTGTGTCCCGGCCCAGGGGCCACTCTGCCAGGATTCCTTGATAAACCTTTTTTCCCCCTCTGGTGAGGGGTCTCCTTCTGTACCTCCTCCTGTAGCCACTTTTCCACCTCCTTCCTCCTTTTCAGCTTATTCTGATCAAGCTAGTTGCTCTTCCTCTTCTAATAATAAAATGCATGGGGTAGTTTCACATAGGAAATCCAAGGGTAAGCAGATTCCCCGTAGATTCTTGTTAGAATTGGCCAGAAGGTGCCAGGCTTGTTTAGCTCTTCCCGAATTTTTGGAAAATCCGATCATCCTGCCAGAGTTGGAATATGAGGATACTGATGTTTCTTATGAGGGTTTGGGTGTCTATGAGATTATGAATGATGAAGACCCTATTGAAGAGGGGGATGAAAGTTATGAAGAATATGAGGACGTGGCTGATGCCTTTGCCAGTGGCATGAGAAGATTTGATGAACCATCAGCCTCAGTAGAGGAACCTACCAAAGAAATAAATTTGGGTACGGAGGAAGACCCTAGAATTGTCCTCATCAGCAAGAATTTGCCACCTTCCGAAGAGGAGGCGCTTATTTTGGTACTTCAAGAATACAAGGACACGTTTGCGTGGAGTTATGAAGATATGCCTAGATTAGACCCTGCGCTCATTGAACATCGCCTTACACTTAAGCCAGGGTCTGTCCCGGTCAAGCAACGGTTGAGGCGTTTCCACCCTAACATGGCTTTAAAGATGAAAGAAGAGGTCGACAAGCTTCATAAGGCTAGATTTGTTAGAGTTGTCCTCTATCCGAACTGGGTGGCTAACATCATCCCGGTCATAAAGAAAGATGGAAAGGTTCAGATTTGTATAGACTTTCGGGACCTCAACCGTGCGTGTCCTAAAGATGACTTCCCCCTCCCTCATATTGATGTTTTGATTGATAATACGACAGGATTTGAGACTCTCTCCTTTATGGATGGATTTTCGGGTTACAATCAAATTCGTCTGGCTGAAGAAGATCAAGAGAAAACATCGTTCACTACACCATGGGGTACATACTGCTATGTGGTCATGCCTTTTGGACTCAAGAATGCTGGAGCCACCTATCAGAGGGCTATGATGGAAATTTTTCATGATATGATTCATATTTATATTGAGGTGTATGCAGATGACCTGGTAGTAAAATCAAGAACAAGGATTGAGCATCCTGGGGTTCTAGCTAAGGTCTTGCAAAGATCACGAGAGTATCAGTTGAAAATGAACCCCAAGAAGTGTGTATTTGGCATTTCGTCAGGGAAGTTGCTTGGATTTATTGTCAGCAAAAGAGGAATTGAAGTTGATCCCAATAAGGCAAAGGCCATCAGAGACATGCCTCCTCCCAAGAATTTGAAGGAAGTTCGAGGATTAATCGGGAGGTTGCAATTTATTCGCCGTTTCGTCTCCCAGCACTCACAAAGATGCAGGCCATTTTACGAACTTACTAAGCCGGGAGTCAAGTTTAATTGGGATGAAAAGTGTCAGACAGCCTTTGACGGATTGAAGGATTATCTGGCCAATCCTCCTATCCTGAGGCCGCCAATTCCGGGCAAACCACTTATCCTCTATGTTTCTGTCCTGGATGACTCTGTAGGTGCTGTCCTAGCTCAAGTGGATGAAGAATGGAAGGAGAGGGCAGCATATTACTTGTCTAAACTCCTCAACCCTTGTGAGCAGAGGTACTCAGCCATGGAGAAGACTTGTGCTGCTTTGGTCTGGGTAGTTCAGAAGTTAAAACACTATTTCTTAGTTCACGAGGTTCACCTCATTGCTCGCATGAATCCGATTAAATTCCTTCTTGAAAAATCTGTCCTTACCGATCGATTAGCACGCTGGCAAAGCTTCCTTTCACAGTTCGACATCACTTACATTCAACAGAAAGCTATCAAAGGCTACGCCATTGCCGAACATCTTGCTCACCACCCTCTACCCCGATTTGATCCTGTCATTTTGGAGTTTCCAGATGAAGAACTGATGTCCATCAATCAACCCCATGATCCTATGTGGACATTGCATTTTGATGGAGCTCTAAATTCCCAAGGAAGAGGGATCGGCATGGTTCTTTTAACACCAGAAGGGGTCACCATCCCATTTGCTGCTTAGCTCACTTTCCCTGTCACAAACAATATAGCTGAGTATGAGGCCCTTTTGGCCGGTCTTCAAACCGCTCATAAATATGGTGTTACCCAATTACGAATCGTGGGTGACAGTCAACTCATTCTACGCCAGGTGCTTGTCAAGTGCCGCACTATCAATCCTAAACTCAAGCCCTACCAGGAACTTGCTTCAGCTTATGCCAAACTCTTCACCAAGTTGATCTTCGTCCATGTCCCTCGAAGCCAGAACATCTTAGCTGACGCTCTTGCCTCTTTGGCCTCTGCTTTAGTCTTTCCTCCCCAACGAGATTTTCACGTCTCTCTCATTCATCAGCGTGACACTCTAGCTATTAAGGATCGTGCATTCCTCGACATTAGGGACAAGGTGCTCGAGAAGGTCAGGCGGAGTGAAGCTCTTAAAGGCAAAGAGGTCATGTTGTTAGATTGGGAAGAAGAATTGGCTGATGAAGAGAAACCTTGGTATTATGAGATTGCCAGATATTGCAATGATCAATCCTATCCCAAAGAAGCCACTGTAGAAGAAAGGAAAGCAATCAGAAGAGTGGCTCAACGGTATGTTTTGGTTGGAGGTGTGCTCTATAGAAGAGGGCTCACGGGTGTTTTATTAAGATGCCTCGATGATGACGAATCTTGGAAGGTCGTGGAAGAGGCACATTCAGGAGTGTGTGGTGGTCATGTGAACAGCCAGATGCTAGCTAAGAAGATCCTTAGGCTAGGCTTCTATTGGCAAACTCTAGAAGAGGATTGTTCCATCTATGTTCGAAGGTGTGTTAAGTGCCAACTGCACGCCGACAAGGTTCATTCTCCTGCTTCTTCAGTCCATCCTATGTCCTCCCCATGGCCTTTCTCCATGTGGGCTTTCGATATCATTGGACCTCTTGGTGACTCGAACCTCCTCACGAAGCAAAAATCATTCATCCTCACGGCAACAGAGTACTTCACCAAGTGGGCGGAAGCGGAAGCATTCATGGAGATCAAAGCATCAACCGTCTGCAAATTCATAATGAAGAATATCATTGCCAGATTCGACATCCCGAGTACCATCATCACCGACAATGGACCTCAATTCATCTCTCAAGAGCTCAAGGATCTCTGCAACAGGTATAACATTGCATTGCATCATTCTTCTCCCTATTATCCACAGGGCAATGGCCAAGCAGAGGCAACTAATAAAACCTTGATTAAAATTGTTAAAAGACGTGTGAGGCTAATAAATTCTCAGATTGGCCAGACAAGCTAGTTGAAGCTCTCGGGGCCTATCGCACCTCCATTCGTACCCCCACTGGGCAAACCCCTTTCACCCTTACTTATGGAATGGAGGCGGTGGTTCCCTACGAGATTCTCATTCCATCTCTGCGAGTACAATTGGGCAAGGAATTCTCTATTGATGAGCGTCGTGATTCACTCCTTGCCCAGTTGGAACTCCTGGATGAGAAGCGTCTGATCGCCGCTGAGCATGTGCGCGTTTATCAAAACAGGCTTTCACATTTTTATCAAAAGAAAGTAATTGAGAGAAAATTCAAAGTTGGTGAGATGATAATCAAGAGAATTTTTGTAAAACCTGGCGGACCCCGTTCAAAGCTCCAACCAAACTGGGAAGGACCGTTTGTTATAAAAGATGTTTATCTTGGCAATGCTTATAAACTGATTAATGCTGAAGGAGAAGAGCTAACTCACCCTTGGAATGAGCTGTGCCTTAAGAAATACTACCCCTAATTCAAAATCC
Organism: Amorphophallus konjac; assembly: GCA_022559845.1. NCBI lineage: Eukaryota > Viridiplantae > Streptophyta > Magnoliopsida > Alismatales > Araceae > Amorphophallus > Amorphophallus konjac. Next base: position 105,592 of record JAHNEJ010001275.1, on the reverse strand, counting down.
AAAAAATATATATATTGAAAAATTTTCAAAATGGTTGCCATGGTTGCGAGGACGCAAGGTCTGAAAGGTCAAAATTCAGTATTCATTCATCAGTCTTGTTAACTTAAAATGGGGTCGACACCTGCACACACTACACGCTTATCCTTGAACTCAAGCGGTGCAAAGTCCGATGGATGGTCAAAACCTGACTAAAGGTGAAAACAATACCCATTCTTTTCTTCTTCGTCCCATAAGGGAGGAAGGGAGGTCTCGGGGTAGACTCGCCAAGCCTGCCCGCTGCCTTAGTAGGTGGAAGTCAGGGCCCAAAAGGGAACAAAAATGCCGCAAAAAGCCCAAGTACAATTAGGTTTTTTTTATCAATGCAAATCAGTTCCAAAGTGAAAGTTAAATTGTGAAAAGAAGAGCATGTCAAGAGGGCAAAGTCCCCGCAAGGAAAACCTTGGGCGTATGCATGCAATATGAAAGAGGCAAAAGGCAACAAAATTTCCCTATGCCAACGACTAAACCCCAACAGGCATAGGGTAGGGGAGGTAGGTTGCCTCAGGCTTCTCAGAATCCCTTATGGGCTTCCTTATATTTTCTTCCATCTCTTCTTGGTGGTAAGTCATAAACCAGCATGATGGTCGAGACTGACCTAGGAAATTGGACCGCGCGAGATCTTGTGTATGAGTTCAATCATTAGCACGTGGACCCTCTTTTGATTATGCAAGAAAGATTAATGAATCCTAAATGGTGGCCTGGTAGGGCCCAGAGCCCTCGCAGCCTTGACAAACCCAATTTGGAAAACAACAAAAAATTAACGCCTTTGTTTAAGGCGCGTTTAATAGAATTAACGCCTAACGGAAAGGTCGTCTTTTTTAAAAATAACGCCCTTGGACAGGTCGTCTTTTCAACAAAAATCAAAAATCTTTTTCAAAATCACGCCGTCACGTAGGGCGTCTTTTATTTAAATAACGACTTAATCTAAGGCGTCTTTTTCAGCAAATAAAAGAAAAAATATATATATAAAGAAGAAAAAAGAAAAAAATGGTGATTTATTCTTCATGAGTGTGCTTGCATTTTTGCATTGGGCATCTTTATTATTGTTTGCATGCGTGTGCTTGCATATTGCATCTCCCTTTATCGGTTGTTTCATTTGTCTTATTTGATTAAAGGCTTGGCCCCTTGACCCGTTATCAAGGTCACAAGTAAAACATCCCTTGCTTATTGAGCAAGGGGCCAAGTCGAACAGATGAATTAACCTGTTTATTCAAGTGTGGACTACAGCTGCAGGCACAGGGAAAAGTAAAGCAAAAATGAACAACGTGAAGGAAAAAGAAGGAGCTCAGTAACTACAAGTACATAACTACACAGGTGCTCAGGTAACAAAAAATTTCAATCTCATATATATATACATCATGAATATCTGAGTACAGGTGTGAAGGTGGAGGAGTACAAGTAACAGTCTCTCAGCGCTCGCCTCCACCCTCCTCTCTCCTACTCTCTACCTCGTCCTCGCCGTCTCGAGATGGCGCTGGTGGAGGGGGCATGGGCCCCCGTGAAGAAGTTGGAACCCGAACCTGGCCCCCTGCCTCGCTCCTCTCTCGAAGGGAAGAGCCCGCCACAAAGGTGGAGCTACTGAAGCTCTACCCTGCAGCTCGCGCCCGCTCCCGCCCTCGCTGGAGATGCTCCTCTGACGCTCGTAGCCGCTCCTGGGTAACGGCTAGCTGGGTCCTCAAGTCTGCCAGCTCACACTCACGCGCTGCCACCTGCTCCTGGTACCGGGCACACTCTGACTGCTGTAGCTCGTGGTGATGCGCACGGTCTGCCAGGTGCTCCTCATGCTCCCGAGCACGCTCCTCGCGCTCTCGCGCACGCTCTCTCCGCTCCAGCTCAAGAGCGACCCGCAGCTCCGCTACGTCCTAAGGCAGCTCCTCCCGCCGCCTCAAAGCCCTCTCCAGCTCCGCGACCCGCTGCTCACGGATCGCCAACTCCGCCCCAGCTAGGGAAGCCCGGGTATGAGCCGCCTGTAACTATGTAGTCTGCAAACAGGTAAACAAGTCATCAGTTCCACATTTAATGCAATAATTCAGCAATTTACGAAATGAATGCATGGTTAAAAGAAAAACTCACCTGTGTGGCCATTGCCTGCTGGCCCTCCTCGATGCAAGTAAGAGCGGTTCGAAGCTCCTCCATCTGCAAAACACCTTTTTTCTATCAGCACATAATCAATAATTGAATAAAGTCTGAGTTTTAGATTTATCCGTGTGGCAAGGTCGGGCTCTGGCACCTTTGCCCGTGTCACTGCCCCTGCCAGCTGCTCTGCTAGTGCAGTCGCCTCTGCACTAGGCCCTCTCGAGCTAGAGGCCTCTCCCGTCTCTCTCCCTGCTGCTCCCTGCTGGGCACGCTGCATTCATTGAGATTGTCAGTGGCTGATCATCAATAATTCAACAAAAAATTCACTTGCATGTAGAAATAATTTAAACACTCACCAGGGTCTCGAGATCTGCCCGTGTGGTGGCCAGCTGGTCCTCCAGGCTGTGTAGATGGGCCTGTGCATCCATCGCTGCTATGTCTCGCGTATCCTGCATCCATCACATGTTAGTCACATATTAGAAATACATAAGCATTTGCATTCAATTTAGAAATAATTGCATTCATACATACCCCTAGGATCCTCATCTGGGGTCGGCCGGCGTAAACCTCCCAGTAACGCCGGAGGTACTGGAAGCTGTCAGTCGCCCGCGAGGTGACTCTAGTCCCGCCTCGCTGCCAGTCGTCGTACTGGTCTACGAACCGGACTCTCCAGTCGATCACCTTCGTGCGACCGCGTGTCTTCTTCCCGATCCCTCGTGGCTCGCCTACCTCTATCCACTCCTGGTGTAGGCGGAGGGCCCTCATCACCAGCCTAGGCCGTAGTGGCTCAATCTCGCTCAAGCAATGAACCCATAGCTCATGCTCAAAGCGAGGTCGGCCCGCTACGACCCATGGCTGGCCCTCGTCAGTCATCCCCTCATAAGGTCTCCATCGCACCTGCATTCCACAAGCATACATTCATCATCCATCATATCACATTCAATAACATAAACAAAATAAAAAAAATTTTGCATCATGCATACCAGTAAAAGAGGGAAGTCGCGGAACTCCCTCCGTAACACCCACAGCTCGTAGCTGAGTGGGGCTCCAAAGATGACCGGCAGCCAGCGCCGTGCTAGAGGGAAGAGTCCCTCACCTCCAGGCCGTGGGTCGACGCGCCCCATGGGCATGTATAGATGGCTCCAAACCTACATCCATGCATCATATTAGCAAAACATTCATACGCATATACATTCAAACATTCAAGCAAAAATGCATACCTGAAGAAAAGGTGAGAAGCCACTGACGGTCGTCTCTCGTCCTGTCACCGTGGACAGGTCAGCTATCAAGTGCGCCAGCAGCGTAACTCCCCAGGCGTATCTGCCGACTCCCTCCAAGTCCTCGAGGATCCCTAGGAATTGACAGTTGATGACGTCGCCCTTCGTGCCGAGCAATAGCCTCCCGAGCATCAGGAATAGAAACCTCCTCAAATCTCTGTCCGCCCTCTCCCTGTCAGCTGGGTCCTGGCAGTAGGCTGCCCTAGCCCCGTCTGTCAACCTCTGAGAAAACTGCTCTAAGGTCTCCCCGGACCTATGCCTAGCATCCCCTAGTCCCATAGCTATGGTCAGGTCGGTGCGGAAGATAGTCCTACACTCGCTAGGTGTCTCATAGACCATCTCTAACCCTAGCAGTCTCTGGGCAAGCTCAGGGTAGTCAGGATAGGTGACCCACTCACCGCATCCCCATCTACCCTCAAACCAGTGATCCTAGCTACATCCTCTAGGGTGGGGATCATATGACCCCAGGGCATCAAGAATGCCCGGCTAGTCCTATCCCACCTCTCTCTCAGAACCTAGATAAGTGCTAAGTCAGGCCTAATGGGCTCTATGCTAAGGAAAGTCCCGAATCCCATGGCATCTACCCTAGCTCGCTGAAACTCGGGGAGGCCGTGGTACGCTGCCCGGACCTGGTCCCAGGAGATGCGCGTCCTCATCAACCCCTGCATGCATAAAAGAAAGAATTTTGCTGAAGAGCGTTAATTTTCATGTGTAAATTCATTTGATTGCCTTGGTTGAGATTTTGTTGTTTGCTTCAATTAACGACTAACCTTGGGTCGTGGCTTGCTTGATTAACGCCCCTGAGAGTGGCGTTATTTCTAAATGGTTTTTGTGTGCCTGTTGAATTAACGACCCAGCCAGGGTCGTTGTTTATCTAAGAGACGCCCCGGTGGGAGGCGTGATTTTGAAATTAATTTCTAAATTCCCAAAAGATTTTTAATTGACGCCCGTCCATGGGTCGTTATTTGTTTAAGTAACGCCTCTGAATGGGACGTTTATCTTAAATGAGTTTTGGGCCTAGAAATATATTCTGGAATTATTTAAATGGACGACCACCCCTATGGTCGTTATCTGTTGAATTGACGCCCCGATGGTGGGCGTTGTTTTCCAGGGTTTTTGAAAATAAAATAAAAACAGCATGCGAGATATAAATCAAGGCATTAATATTGAAGAGGTAATTGGAAAAAATTAAGAAGTATGAAATTAACGGCATGATTGATAAAAACATGATGATTCAAATTAACGACATGCTGCAGGGCGTGGTTTTCATATGATTAATCATAATTAACGACCCAATGTGGGACGTTGTTTTAATTAACGACACCCCTAGAGGCGTCTTTTGTCTGTGTCTCTGGTTTTCTCATGCCTGAGGGCTATGGAAATGGAAGAAATAAAAACAAAAATGAAAATAAAAATGGAAAATAGGGTATGGGGGGCTTACCTTCTGGCGTTTGGGTCCCGTCAACTCTCCCCGGAGTTCAGGCCTTGGCTGACGTGGCCGCCGGAGTTGGCCGCGACGAGGCACGACCACCGTCGGTGGTTGTTCTTCTCATCGTTGTTCTTGTTCTTCATCCCCTTCCTATTTTTCATCTTCTTCGTCATCCTTGTCTTCTTCCTCACCATCGTCTGCTTCTCCTCCTTCTTCGTTGTGTTCATCGTCGCCGGCCGCCGCCGCCGGTACATCTTCAACTGCCGCCGGGGGGGCCCATCCACGGCTGCTTGTTCATCTTCCAGGTCTACCACATCGAGGGCCATAACCCTCTGACGTTTCTGTCCGCTGGCCATGGCTAGGGTGTAGAAGAGAGAGAGATAGAGAAAGAGAATGAGAGAGATGGGGGAGGGTTTCTTAGGTTAGGGTTGCAGTGGGAGAAAAGAAAGAAAGAGGGAAAGAGGACGAAGGAAGAAGAAGAAAGGAGGGAAAGCAAAGTCGAACGGTCAAAAAGAATTAACGACTCCAGAAGAGTCGTGTCTTATTAAGAAGACGATTGGAGCCTAGGGCGTCTCTTTCATGGTTAACGACGCGCTCTGGGGCGTGACATCTTTTAGCATGGGGAATGACAGACGTCGTCAGAGGCATTTAATGGGAATTGATTGACATGATGGGAATAATGATTACTTGTAAAGCCCCAAAATTATATATATATATAAGTATTTCCTAGGTTATTTAATACTTTTCTAGAAATTATAAAAGGGTTAAAGGAATTTATAAAGGATTTATTTGAATAATGACTCATTATAAGGCCAAATAGTGTTAATCAATTAACCCAACCCACTTAATTAAGATCCAAAAGGTTTTAAACCAAGCCCATTAAGTTTGGCCCACATTCTAGAAGGTAATTAAGCTTATCCACGGATTTTTGGGATAAATACAAATTATATACATAGATAAATATTTAGATAATGATTAAAAGAGTTTTAATATTTTAAAAGTCCTAACTACGAAGACTGTAACGGTCTATCGCGAGACCGTCACAGCCAAGTGACGCAGGGTCACTCGACCGTTACACGCCTGTCAGTTCCGTGAAGAAAGGAACTCGTGAAAAGATTGGAACTTGATGCTCCTATCCACTATGGATCGAATGAGAAGACTCATAATAACTCTAAGGACTCTTAGGGATAAGGATTTAGTGGAATAAGGACTCTAGAATCGATCTAATCCTCAAACCCTAACCTAAACTCTATAAGTAGGGCATAGTTTTGAACTGTGCGACCCTTACTTTTGGGACGTAAAGAAGGAAGGTAAGAAGTCATTATTTCAGGTAAGTTGTTTTGAAGTTTTTGTTTATTATACTTTAGACTAACTCCCCTCCGAATTTCACATCCTTAGGTCAAGAGGACGTGGGGTTAGAGCCCAAGGAAGTAGCTGGAGAAGTCACAAAGGAAGGTGAAGAACTAGGGCTGAATTCTCAACCAAATCCAGAAACTTCAACCTAAGAAAGAGGTAGGTTATCTCATGAACGGCAAAAAGAGCTTTATAGGATTAAGAGCCTCTGGTTTAATTGAACCTCATGCATGCTAGATCATTGATTTCATGTCTTATTAGTTATATGTATTGCATGCACCTCCTAGCCCTAATAGAGAAATTAAAACATAATCGCTCATCTACCCACAATTACCTATGCATATAGATAACCTAGACATCATCATCATGCTTAGAATATGTTGATTTCCAGACATGATGTGAGTTAATCTCTTAGTCTCCATGTTAGTTTTCTGTAGCAGATGATGTAACGCACTAGGCTAAGACCGTCATTTTCAAATAACGGCCTCAGACAGACCGTTATACACTCTGTGTACTGCGTTTTTCGCTGTTGATAATAACGCGCTTGGACAGACGCGTTTCTTTCATGTAACGGCCCTCTACTGACCGTCACTTTCACTGTGACGCCCCCTCACAAGACCGTTACATCCGGTGTTCTGTCAACCCTAGACAGACTATGACTTGCCACTATTACATATGATTATGCCTAGATATCTAAGTTTGCAACCTGATTTCATGTTTTTAAGGTTGTTTAATTGTTCATAATAGGCATTGCCTGATTGATATCTTATTTTACTTTGATCTATGCTAATTTCATGAACCTAAATTCTATAGTTTTGTACTATAAAGCATGACTTTTAAAGCATGGTATTGACGGAGTTTCACCACGGTTTTCACCTTGATTATACATGTCTCTCGCTGTCAATAGAGTCAATTCTATAAGTACATGGCACTTACTCCGGTATGATGTCATTAGTTCACACATTGCACTATAGGAACACTATCTTGGACATGAGGACCTCTCTATTGGATATTCCTTCCAATGGACTAGGAAATCATTGTTTCAAGGCCTCCGTAAATCTCCGCGAGCCTGGGATTCCCACTAGGACGCCGAGTTGGTTGTACCAATAAAAGCCCATTAATTAGATTACACTATCGGGTTTCTGGTTCTTGAAAAATAACGGCCCTGGACTGGACCGTCAGGCCAAGTAACGGCCCAGTTCCAGACCGTCGCATTCCTCTGAGTCTATCTTTATCTTTCTGGACTCTGGTCATTGTAACGGCCCAGCATGGACGCGTTACATAATGTAACGGCCCAGACCCTGACCGTTACATACCTTGTATATGTTAACCCAAGGATTGACCAAGGGTTAATATTCCAATGATTCTAGACTTACCTTGATGATCTAGAACTTATCATATTGCTTAAATTGACGTAAGATAACGAATGAGAGTTAAGAAAAGTACCGTTATGCTGCCGATTTGTTCCAAGAGCATAGCCTTGTTTAAATCATTCTTGACTCATATGTTCATACATTGAAGCATTCGTTCATTGGTTATTGTTATCATGAGATTATTGAAATTGCTAAATTCTTGGCCATAACTTACTGTTACATGCGTGGAAGTAGCTTAATTTATAACTGAAGATGCGATCGAGCACTGATTGTGTTCAAGGGCTCTATGCTAGTCCCCTCGGCTGATTGCCGGAAACATACTATTTTATAAACCATGGGGTATGATGCTACTAGCGTCGCATTGCGCTGGGAGTACTATTTCTATAAATAAGTGAAGATCCACGGCACAACATGACATTCTTGCTTGATATTCCACAGAAATTCACGAAGCACTTGCTCTTAAGCATAAGATGCTAAAGTGAGGAATATGTGGCTTGCTAGTACAAACTCGTTACATTCTTGTTCATGGAAGGCCAATATCATGTTCTTGTTATATTCTTGCTAGTTCATTCTTGATCATTCTATCTTACCTGGTTATCTTGTTTCTATTGATTTGATCGCATGATTGATTCGCATTGCATGATTTTACCTAATTCTCTAGAGTAAAAATGCTAATTACTTTAATCATGCCTTCATGTTGATACGAAGATACCTACTGGGCAAGTGTGCTCATGACCTATTATTAATGATTTTCAGGAGATGGTATAGTTCGCATTCGGATTCGGGTGATTCGAGCAGCGGGTCCGAGAGTGATTAAGAGTTATCCTGATAAGAGAGAAGACTTAGGCAGTTTCAAGTGTTTAGATGGAGTCAATGTAATTTTCTTATTAAATTATGTATTTTTGAATATTAATTGATTATGGAATAAAGTTGAGGTTTGATTACATCTTGTGCAATTGCATCTATTTATGTGATTGTCTCGCGCTCTGAATTATTCTTGCTTGCAAGAGGCTTACCATGCCGGCTGTTCGCGCTCCCCGAGCGAGTCTTCCGCTGTAAATAAAGGCTCGGGGCGTGACAGTTAAGTTGGTATCAGAGCATAAGTCTCTGGACTTAAGGAAAAGAGTCATGTCATAGGATAAGTCTAAGGTTTAAGGGCCCATACCGATGAACTGAGAGAGAAAATTCATACCCATGTGAGGATTGGGTAGAGCCTGGTTTAAGATAAACTAACTAGCTTTAATATTTATTATACTTATTTTAAAATTTCATGAGAAATAACAAGTGGTTATTTTCTCTCAGGTACCATATTTCACACATGGCTCATCGTGTAGATTGGGACGGTATGCAACAAACTGTTGCCGGCCTCACCCAGGCACTGCAGACCATAGCACAGGGCGGTGCGGGGGCAAGGGCTGGAGACCTGCATCGGAATTTTCGGAGTCTAAACCCTCCGCGTTTCTATGGATCCTCAAATCCGGATGAAGCAGAAAATTGGATAGATGAGATGAACAGAATCTTTGATGTTATTCAATGTACGGATCAGGAGAAAGTCCGTCTAGCTACGTTCCAATTAAACAAGGATGCTCGCACTTGGTGGAAATCGGTTCCGGCACCTCCAGCCGATGCGCCACATACATGGAATGTTTTTCTCACTTTATTTCGTGCCAAATATTTCTCCGAGCATGTAAAGGAAAGGAAGGCTATGGAGTTTGCCTCCCTTCGTCAAGGGATGATGTCCGTGGCAGAATATGAGTTGCAGTTTTCAAGACTATCACCGTATGCACCACATTTGATTAGTACAGACTTATTAAAAGCAAACTGATTTATGGACGGGTTACGGCCCGGTTTCATTCAACAACTGGGGACACAGAATATCCGCACTTATGCGGAGATAGTTCAAAGGGCATATTTATGCGAGAGGACCTTAGAGAAGGTCGAAAGGTTGAAAGGGAAGGGAGAAGAATCTAGCCGACTCTCTGATCGGCATTATAAGAAGGAGAAGTTCAGTATCACGGAACCATACAAAAGCCGTGATAATAAGAAAAGATCAAGGAACGGGAACGGTGGAAATTCTCAAAAGAGTAGTAAAAAGGTGAAGGAAGAAAAGGAGCAAGTCGCCTCAGCGTGCACCTTTTGTGAGAAATTCGGCCACTCGGCTGAAGAATGCTGGAAGCGCCTAGGTGCTTGTTTGCGCTGTGGAAGTAGGGAGCATCGTGTGCCAGATTGCCCCCTTATGAAAGACCAACCAAATAATGGAGGACGTAGGAGGCCGGCTCGCCTCAATGCAGTTATAGATGAAGAAGAAGCGCCCAGGGATCAAAATGATGGGCTCATGGAAGGTACTCTTCAAATCTGTTCTCGTCCTGCATTCGTGCTATTTGATACTGGTGCTTCTCATTCTTTTATCTCCACCACTTTTGCAAAAACCTTACCAACTGCATCAGTTCCCCTACCTTCAGATCTCGCTATAACTACACCATTAGGACCTGGAACTAAGCTTACTAAGCATTATCCTGATTGTGAAGTAGTGGTAGAAGGACATAATCTCCCCGCAAATTTGATATGCCTCGATATGAAGGGTTATGATGCCACTCTAGGGGTTGATTGGCTTGTTGATCATGATGCTTATATCAATTACCGAACTAGGATTATATCCTTTCGCAAACCTGGACTTCCACGATTTTCTTTTCTTGGCATCAAATACAAGAAGCATCCTACCATAATATCCTCTCTTCATGCTTGCAAACTCATCTCGCAAGGATGCGAAGTTTTTCTTGCCTCAGTCATTGTCACAGAATCTAAGGAAATTCTCTTAGTAGACATTCCTATTGTCAATGAATTCTCTGATGTGTTCCCACCCGAACTACCTAGTTTACCACCCGAGAGGGAAGTAAACTTTACCATTGAACTCATTCCAGGAGCGGCACCTGTTTCTATAGCCCCTTATAGGATGTCCCCCATGGAACTTAAGGAATTGAAGAAACAACTATAAGAACTTCTAGACAAGGGTTTTATCAGACCTAGCACATCCCCTTGGGGTGCGCCAGTTCTATTTTTCAAGAAGAAGGATGGTTCTCTCAGGTTATGCATTGACTACCGGCGATTGAATCAACTTACAATCAAGAACAAATACCCATTGCCGCGTATTGATGAGCTCTTCGATCAGCTTTTGGGAGCAGAATATTTTTCTAAGATTGACCTAAGATCAGGTTATCATCAGCTTAGAATCAAAGAAGAGGACATTTACAAATCGGCTTTTCTAAGTCGTTATGGCCACTATGAATTCGTGGTAATGCCGTTTGGGTTAACTAATGCCCCAGCAGCATTCATGCAACTTTTGAACAGTGTCTTCCAGCCATATTTAGATCAGTTCATCGTCGTCTTCATCGATGATATCCTGATATACTCCAAGACAAAGAAGAACATGAAGAACATCTTAGGATAGCCTTGCAAACACTTAGAGAACACAAGCTATATGCCAAACTCAATAAGTGTGAATTCTGGCTCAAGGAAGTCTCATTCCTAGGCCACATTATTTCAAAAGAAGGAATTGTTGTGGACCCTTTTAAGGTAGAAGCTGTCAGAGATTGGAGCCGACCAACGACTATATCTGAAGTTAGAAGCTTTTGGTGGCCTAATATGAAGAGGGAAGTAGCTGACTTCGTATCTCGGTGTCTCACATGTCAACAAGTGAAGGTGGAACATTTCAGACCCGCAGGTAAATTACATCCCTTAAGTATCCCGGAATGGAAATGGGAGAGCATAGGAATGGATTTTATTATGGGACTACCTAACACAAGATGTGGACACGATGGAATATGGGTAATTATAGACCGATTGACTAAATCTGCACATTTTATACCAATTAAGAGTCGATGGTCTGTTGATATTCTAGCAGCCCTATACATGAAGGAAATTGTCAAGTTACATGGGGTCCCTATCGCTATTGTATCAGATAGAGATCCCCGATTCACATCAGAATTCTGGAAGAGCCTACAACATTTACTTGGGACTAGATTGAATTTTAGCACCGCTTTCCATCCACAAACTGATGGTCAAACAGAAAGGACAAATCAAGTGGTAGAAGATATACTCAGGGCTTGTGTCATTGATTTTGGAGGTAGTTGGCATGATCACTTGCCTTTGGTAGAATTTGCATATAACAACAGCTATCAAGCAAGCATACAAATGGCACCTTTTGAAGCTCTATATGGGAAGAGTTGTCGATCACCAATATGTTGGAGTGAAATAGGGGAAAGGCAATATCTAGGCGCCGATCTTATCAGAGATTCTATAGAAAAGATTAAACTCATTCAAGAAAGAATGAAGATGGCACAAGACAGGCAGAAATCTTATACTGACAATCGAAGGCGCGACTTGGAATTTCAAGTAGGTGAACATGTATATCTTAAGGTTTCTCCAGGTCGTGGTATTCGAAGATTTGGCATCAAAGGAAAACTAACTCCAAGGTTTATAGGCCCATTTGAAATTCTTGAAAGGATCGGTGAAGTGGCTTATAGATTGGCCTTACCGCCACAGTTAGCAGGAGTTCACGACGTATTTCACGTCTCTATATTAAAGAAGTACGTGTATGATCCAGATCATATTATTACTTATGACAATCTGGAGATTCAGAAGGATTTGACTTATGAACAAACGCCAATAAGGATTTTGGAACGGGAAGAGCGTCAACTCAGAAATAAAGTCATTCCAATGGTTAAGATTCAATGGAAGAAGGCATGGCCTTATGAAGCAACCTGGGAAACTGAATCAGCTATGAAGAAAAGATTTCCAGAATTATTCAACTGTAAGTACACTCTCCACAATCCATGTATTGAATTTGGGGACCAAATTCTTCTAAGTGGGGGAGGATGTAAAGCCCCAAAATTATATATATATATAAGTATTTCCTAGGTTATTTAATACTTTTCTAGAAATTATAAAAGGGTTAAAGGAATTTATAAAGGATTTATTTGAATAATAAGTCATTATAAGGCCAAATAGTGTTAATCAATTAACCCAACCCACTTAATTAAGATCCAAAAGGTTTTAAACCAAGCCCATTAAGTTTGGCCCACATTCTAGAAGGTAATTAAGCTTATCCACGGATTTTTGGGATAAATACAAATTATATACATAGATAAATATTTAGATAATGATTAAAAGAGTTTTAATATTTTAAAAGTCCTAACTACGAAGACTGTAACGGTCTATCGCGAGACCGTCACAGCCAAGTGACGCAGGGTCACTCGACCGTTACACGCCTGTCAGTTCCGTGAAGAAAGGAACTCGTGAAAAGATTGGAACTTGATGCTCCTATCCACTATGGATCGAATGAGAAGACTCATAATAACTCTAAGGACTCTTAGGGATAAGGATTTAGTGGAATAAGGACTCTAGAATCGATCTAATCCTCAAACCCTAACCTAAACTCTATAAGTAGGGCATAGTTTTGAACTGTGCGACCCTTACTTTTGGGACGTAAAGAAGGAAGGTAAGAAGTCATTATTTCAGGTAAGTTGTTTTGAAGTTTTTGTTTATTATACTTTAGACTAACTCCCCTCCGAATTTCACATCCTTAGGTCAAGAGGACGTGGGGTTAGAGCCCAAGGAAGTAGCTGGAGAAGTCACAAAGGAAGGTGAAGAACTAGGGCTGAATTCTCAACCAAATCCAGAAACTTCAACCTAAGAAAGAGGTAGGTTATCTCATGAACGGCAAAAAGAGCTTTATAGGATTAAGAGCCTCTGGTTTAATTGAACCTCATGCATGCTAGATCATTGATTTCATGTCTTATTAGTTATATGTATTGCATGCACCTCCTAGCCCTAATAGAGAAATTAAAACATAATCGCTCATCTACCCACAATTACCTATGCATATAGATAACCTAGACATCATCATCATGCTTAGAATATGTTGATTTCCAGACATGATGTGAGTTAATCTCTTAGTCTCCATGTTAGTTTTCTGTAGCAGATGATGTAACGCACTAGGCTAAGACCGTCATTTTCAAATAACGGCCTCAGACAGACCGTTATACACTCTGTGTACTGCGTTTTTCGCTGTTGATAATAACGCGCTTGGACAGACGCGTTTCTTTCATGTAACGGCCCTCTACTGACCGTCACTTTCACTGTGACGCCCCCTCACAAGACCGTTACATCCGGTGTTCTGTCAACCCTAGACAGACTATGACTTGCCACTATTACATATGATTATGCCTAGATATCTAAGTTTGCAACCTGATTTCATGTTTTTAAGGTTGTTTAATTGTTCATAATAGGCATTGCCTGATTGATATCTTATTTTACTTTGATCTATGCTAATTTCATGAACCTAAATTCTATAGTTTTGTACTATAAAGCATGACTTTTAAAGCATGGTATTGACGGAGTTTCACCACGGTTTTCACCTTGATTATACATGTCTCTCGCTGTCAATAGAGTCAATTCTATAAGTACATGGCACTTACTCCGGTATGATGTCATTAGTTCACACATTGCACTATAGGAACACTATCTTGGACATGAGGACCTCTCTATTGGATATTCCTTCCAATGGACTAGGAAATCATTGTTTCAAGGCCTCCGTAAATCTCCGCGAGCCTGGGATTCCCACTAGGACGCCGAGTTGGTTGTACCAATAAAAGCCCATTAATTAGATTACACTATCGGGTTTCTGGTTCTTGAAAAATAACGGCCCTGGACTGGACCGTCAGGCCAAGTAATGGCCCAGTTCCAGACCGTCGCATTCCTCTGAGTCTATCTTTATCTTTCTGGACTCTGGTCATTGTAACGGCCCAGCATGGACGCGTTACATAATGTAACGGCCCAGACCCTGACCGTTACATACCTTGTATATGTTAACCCAAGGATTGACCAAGGGTTAATATTCCAATGATTCTAGACTTACCTTGATGATCTAGAACTTATCATATTGCTTAAATTGACGTAAGATAACGAATGAGAGTTAAGAAAAGTACCGTTATGCTGCCGATTTGTTCCAAGAGCATAGCCTTGTTTAAATCATTCTTGACTCATATGTTCATACATTGAAGCATTCGTTCATTGGTTATTGTTATCATGAGATTATTGAAATTGCTAAATTCTTGGCCATAACTTACTGTTACATGCGTGGAAGTAGCTTAATTTATAACTGAAGATGCGATCGAGCACTGATTGTGTTCAAGGGCTCTATGCTAGTCCCCTCGGCTGATTGCCGGAAACATACTATTTTATAAACCATGGGGTATGATGCTACTAGCGTCGCATTACGCTGGGAGTACTATTTCTATAAATAAGTGAAGATCCACGGCACAACATGACATTCTTGCTTGATATTCCACAGAAATTCACGAAGCACTTGCTCTTAAGCATAAGATGCTAAAGTGAGGAATATGTGGCTTGCTAGTACAAACTCGTTACATTCTTGTTCATGGAAGGCCAATATCATGTTCTTGTTATATTCTTGCTAGTTCATTCTTGATCATTCTATCTTACCTGGTTATCTTGTTTCTATTGATTTGATCGCATGATTGATTCGCATTGCATGATTTTACCTAATTCTCTAGAGCAAAAATGCTAATTACTTTAATCATGCCTTCATGTTGATACGAAGATACCTACTGGGCAAGTGTGCTCATGACCTATTATTAATGATTTTCAGGAGATGGATATAGTTCGCATTCGGATTCGGGTGATTCGAGCAGCGGGTCCGAGAGTGATTAAGAGTTATCCTAATAACAGAGAAGACTTAGGTAGTTTCAAGTGTTTAGATGGAGTCAATGTAATTTTCTTATTTCTTGAGTCAATTAGTGAAAAGGTCAAATTATGTATTTTTGAATATTAATTGATTATGGAATAAAGTTGAGGTTTGATTACATCTTGTGCAATTGCATCTATTTATGTGATTGTCTCGCGCTCTGAATTATTCTTGCTTGCAAGAGGCTTACCATGTCGGCTGTTCGCGCTCCCCGAGCGAGTCTTCCGCTGTAAATAAAGGCTCGGGGCGTGACATTACTATTTTTTATTAATGACGTTCCTAAAGGCGTGGTTTACATGAAACGTGGCTTACCCTAAGGCGTTACTTTTGGGTCTTTAACGAATACTTTTTGGAATTTGAAGTTTTAAGGCGTTATTTAGTTAACGCCTATTCCTGAAGGCGTCAATTTCGAGAGCCGATTAATGAGAAGCGACTTACACTGAGGCGTCACTTTGGGAATTGACGGCATTGACTAAGTCGTTATTCAGAGCAGAATCACAGATTGTTGGAAAAATTGATCAGAAATATTGTAAATTGGCTCAATCAGAATATCATTATTGTTTATTAATGGAAAAGATTACATTACATTCAGTGAGCCACTTTGGGCCTCAGGTTCCTTAAAGCGATTACATATATTTTCCACTGATCTCTGTCTTCTTCTAAGTTCTCCACAGGATGATGAGTCTTGCAGATTTTCCAGAGAGCTTGGATTGTGGTTCACTCTTCTCCATCTTCATTGCTGCCAATATCCCTTGCCTTGATAGGAGGGAGATGAGATGGGTTCTCAAATATTCGCCGTGGAAGCCCAAGTTCAGGAAGGCATCGGTGAGAGTTGTATAGCACAAATTCTGAAGCGCCTATAAGTCGAAGGTCCGTCCCGGGCGAGAATCTTGCGCGGAGTTCTTGAGTCTTGAGTATTCCCGGGGCGCATGTGAAGAGGTTCTTTGGCATTACCTTGAGATGTTCCCTCCATTCCGCTCTCTTCTTGATTTGAGGTATCCGGTTCATCACTCTATTGCTTATCCCCAATGAGCCGGTCATATAAGAGAGTGGGCTTTTTGAGAAGATTCTAGAAGGTTGTTGGGCCTCCTCACATGGATCGAACTTGAAGTGGAGAGCTATCCAACTAGATAATGCTAGCATGCACCCATAGATCGGTCTCCCCATTGCCGCCGAAGTGAGCCCGCTATATAGATAGGCTAATATCGCCGGTCCCACTCTCTCTCCTTCCCAAAGGCTAACTATTGCGCTCAATTGGGACTCTTCCAAGAAGTCTTCTGTGGAGGGGAACAAGATTGCTCCTGCCAAGCACACCACGAAAGCCTTTGCCACCCGCTCTATCTCTTCGTCTTCTTTAGCTTGATCGGATCTCTTGTACACCCAAGAAGCAAGCTTTAGGAGATTGATTCCTTTTTCAGCTTTGATTTGGTTCACTAGGTTTGGGCTGGGAATTAAACATGTTAATAACTCATGTGAAGAGATTTTCTTTGGCATGATGGCCATCTTCTCCTCGTCTCCTGGCTTCATCCTCTTTAAGCCCAATATCATCTCTAGTTCCTCTAATAGGACTGTGGCTTCGAAGGTTGAGAAAAGAAATGTATGAGTGGAAGGGTGCCATATTTCAACTAGAGCTCCTATGGCAGCCCAATCAAGGTGAACTTGATCATAGTGTTTGGCATGAGTGATTAAGCCTAAAAGATGCCATCTTGCTAAATAGACTTTCATGTCTGAAGAAAATTTGGAGAGAAGAAGAGGCAGCCACTTGATCTTGGTGAACCTTCTGGCTCCTGGAATGTTTGGATAATCCTGTGAGAGACACAGAAAAGAAGGAAAGAAAAGCACAGAGAGAAAGATGAGAATACAACACAGAAGGACGGTGAGGATATGAAAGAAGAAAAGCAATTCTCTACCTGGTTCATGGCAATCCGGCTGCTGATATGCCCGTTGATCTCGGTTAGTCTGAGAGCAGAAATCTTGGATCTTTTAATTGCCCTCTCCATCTTCGATTTGCAGGAAGAACTTGAACCGTAGCAGTACCTGTGAAGAGAAACAGAGGTTGGACGAGTTATTTGATTAATCTAAGGGAGTTTCTTCCTTTTTATAGAAGTCTGGAGGGTTTTGAGATCGTTCGAAGCTGCAGGGTTGATTACGATTATAATTAGAACTAGAACTGGGGTTAGCTTTTGACTCAGAGTCGGAAGCTTGGTTTTCAGAATTCCGGATAATTGACGACAGTGTTCAGGGCGTCGATTGTCTAATTGACGACTTGACCAAAGTCGTTGTTTATTTAACGCCTCCATAAGGGTCGTCTTCTTCTTGAGCTCCCAAACGAATTAACGCCTTGATGATAGACGTGTTTTTATATTTTGACGCCCTGATGTCAGTCGTCTCTTATATTTTGACGCCCCTACCCCCAGTCGTTATTTGTTTGGCTTGCATGTTTGGTCGCTCTGTGCATTTTGATGAACTTAAGTGCTATCTTTTAATTGGAGTTATTTGTGATTAAGCACTTATGATCATGTCTTGCTTTGAATTGAGGATTATTTCTGATCACTTCATGCTTTGAGAGGCCTAATGAATTTTCAAGTGCAGAGGAGTGCAGGTTTCGAGGCGCTTGGATCACTCCTGGGAGTAACATCATCCCATTCTTGTATTTCTTTCCTGTAAGCATTGTTACTATATGGTATCTACGCTATTATAGTATATCAAGGACCTTGTGGTTCTGATGAACCTGGAATTTGAGTTCCCCTTCATCAAAAATGGTGATAATTCTAGGAAAGTCTTGATCACACGGATAGGCCGTTGAGTCATTCAAGGTCTGGGATGATGGTTCCACTTTCTGAGTTGATGCGCGGACAAACGGGCTTCGACTTAGTGTCATCTCAGAGATCTGGATTCTTGACCAAATCTAGATGGCTTAACAATATTATCGTTGATTATTTTCTATATTTGTAGTTTGTTTTATCTTTTTCTTTTAGCCCAGCATGCATCATGTAGGACTTTGCTTCGTGTTGAAAATCTTCATATTATGGCAATAATGAAGGTCACTCGCTCTCAATTGAGTTGACATGAGATATTCCACTTCAAATTGAGTACTTTATTCTCTCTGAAGCCGCTCAGGCTAGTTCTTCGAAAGCGTCCCCTTGCTGGGTCTTCATCTCCATTCACTTTATTTTCTGCAAATCCACCTTGGTTGTAGCACGTCCACGTTGGCTGGTAAAAGCTCTCCAATGGTGCCTCCCTGTCGTGCCCACGTGCACATTTTATTTTTAATATAGTCTCCTTCATCCAGCAAATCGATGTTTTCTTGGAATCACCTAGAGTTGTTTCAC
Source organism: Amorphophallus konjac (assembly GCA_022559845.1). NCBI lineage: Eukaryota > Viridiplantae > Streptophyta > Magnoliopsida > Alismatales > Araceae > Amorphophallus > Amorphophallus konjac. Next base: position 86,948 of record JAHNEJ010001275.1, on the reverse strand, counting down.
TCAGAATCTCGGAAAGATTTCTAATGCTTCGTATCTGAAGTGTGTCACATCACACCTTGGCATCTACTTATCAGTTCGCTCCACTTCATTCCACTTCGTTTCACTTTCACTTTCATTCCGTCTCACTCCCTTGCAAAGCAGACGCCAAGGTGGGGTAGCTGTAGACACGCCAAAATTGATAGTATGTTGATCAAATCTCATGTCACTATGTTAACGCCCCAAAGTGAACTTCAATATTTCTATAATATAAAGTTTTTCTCTTTTGTGTGGGTTTTTATGATGTTTCTTGCATTTTTGTAATTAACGACTTGAAGAGGGGCGTGATTTAAATAACGACCTAATCTGGGGCGTGTTCTCAAGAAAGGACGGCTGGTGTTAAGGGCGTCAATTTCTGGTATTTTACGAGTCCCACCACGATTGAAAAATCAAGAATTAACGTCCTTCCTTAGGGCGTGTTTTCAATTAACACCTTTTCTTCAGGCGTCGTCTCATAAATTTTTAGAAAAAGAAAGTTTTTATTACTAAAATTGAATACAGGAGTTGACGCCTTTGTCCCAGTCGTGTTTTGAATTAACGCCTTAGGGCAGGTCGTCAATTTTAATTGACGCCCTTCTGAGGGTCGTCTCTCACCCTTCCGTGTCCTGTTTGGGTACACCTTTCTTGGAGAGTTCCCTGCCTTGGTTAATCACTTGCTCGATCTAGGAACTAGAGTCCTTGCCATTGATGATCATTGCCTGATCTTATCTTCCCAAATCTGTGGCTATCATTGATCGAAACCCTATAAAAGGATGCCCTGGTTGATCTCGCGCGAGGTTACAGGTGCTGGCGATTGAGGTTACAGAAGCTAGTTTACAGAGGTTGATGATCGTCTGAGAATACAGAGTTCCTCTCTCTTTTCTCTGCCAACCTTCAAGTCCTCTGTCCTCATGGTCATTCTCCTCCTCCTGTGTCATCTCTTTAACGGCTCTCTGCTTCCTCCTGCTGCCGTAACCGAAGCATCAAAGTGGTTTCCCCCTTTACTGTTTACAGGAACAGCAGGGGCTTTCTTTCTCCCGTTTGTCTTCATCATCTCATCATCGATCACTATAGTCTTCCTTTGCATTAGTATTGCATCTCTTTCCCTTTCCCTAATTCTCTAGGGGTTTTAAAAAAATAAACAAAAGGTGCACACTTTGTGCTCGTCTTTCATCATCATATTATTTCCTTGGATTGATACTACACACACGTTTGGCTGATCCCCTCTTCTTTTGATTGTTTGTTCTTTTATTAAGGGTAATCAAGAGGAAAACCCCCTTCATCGACCGGCCGATAGGAGGAGGAGGAAGGAATCTACATCCATCCCGCATCCTTATTTTCACCAGGTATTCGCGATCAATTTCCTTTATTTTTGAGGTAACCCCTCTGGCGATCACACTCCTTATTAGCACCACGTGCTCCTTTACTCCTTTCCATTATTCTCCTTCTTATATAAATATTTTTCTTAAAAGTGGATTTTCCATGATCTACACTCGGCCCTTGCCATCACCGGCAAGACTGGTCGGTATTCCCTTAACTTGGACCTTCTGTACTTGTTGATGAATCTATTCTTGTTTCGGCATTCAACCAGTGTCGAGGAATAAACCTGCATTCGACCCTTGCCATCATCGACAAGGCCGGTCGACGTCTCGTTAGCCCGGACCTCTCATCCGTTGCTAACAAACAAGCCCACGTTCACCCCGGATTTGTTCCGTGAATCAAAAAAGAGAAAAAGAGAGAAAAAATGAGGCTTAAAATAAAGGTGCCTTGCCGGACTTGTTCCTACATCAGGACAAGGGCAAAAATGGCTATAACCCGGCTATGGCGAAAACCCGACAGGGCATCGCGAGCAAAATCGGGTACCCCCTCACGTGAAAACCCGAAAGGGCGCGTGGGCAAAAGCAAGAGGGGGCTGGCTTCGGTGAAAATCTGAAAGGGCGCTTAAGTCAGTAAAGTGATTATTTAAAAGTTTCTAACATTCTATTGACCCTTGTCACCATCGGTAAGACCGGTCAACCTACTTTTGCCCTTGTCATCATCGGCGCAGTCAACATTCTATCGACCCTCGTCACCATCGGCAAGATCGATCGACCTACTTTTGACCCTTGTCATCATCGGCAAGATCGGTCAACCTCCTTGTGACCCTCGTCACCATCGGCGAGATCGGTCAACCTCCTTGCGACCCTTGTCATCATCGGCAAGATCGGTCGACCTACTTTTGACCCTTGTCATCATCGGTAAGATCGGTCAACCTCCTTGCGACCCTTGTCATCATCGGCAAGATCGGTCGACCTCCTTTTAACCCTTGTCATCATCGACAAGATCGGTCAACGTCCTTGCGACCCTTGTCATCATCGGCAAGATCGATCGACCTACTTTTGACCCTTGTCATCATCGGCAAGATCGGTCAACCTCCTCACGACCCTTGTCATCATCGACAAGATCGGTTGACCTCCTTGCGACCCTCGTCACCATCAGTGAGATCGGTCGACTTCCTTTCGACCCTTGTCATCATCGGTAAGATCGGTCGACCTACTTTTGACCCTTGTCATCATCGGCAAGATCGGTCAACCTCCTTGCGACCCTTGTCATCATCGGCAAGATCAGTCAACCTCCTTTTGACCCTTGTCATCATCGGCAAGATCGGTCAACCTCCTTGCGACCCTTGTCATCATCGGCAAGATCGGTCGACCTACTTTTGACCCTTGTCATCATCGGCAAGATCGGTCAACCTCCTCGCGACCCTTGTCATCATCGGCAAGATCGGTCAACCTCCTCGCGACCCTTGTCATCATCGGCAAGATCGGTCGACCTCCTTGCGACCCTCGTCATCATCGGCAAGATCGGTCGACTTCCTTTCGACCCTTGTCATCATCGGCAAGATTGGTCGACCTACTTTTGACCCTTGTCATCATCGGCAAGATCGGTTAACCTCCTTGCGACCCCTGTCATCATCGGCAAGGTTGGTCCACCTACTTTCGACCCCTGGCATCATCGACAAGACCGATCGACATCCCCTTAACCTAGACATTTCATCCTCGTTAACCAATAAGCCTCCTTTGCTTCGACATGTAACCCATGTCGATGAATAAACCCTACCCTCAGCTTCCGTCACCATCGACGAATCTTGCTGATAGGCCTTCCGACCTTATTCTTTTGGTCCTAGAAAGCCTCTATATCCTCATCCTCCAAACTTGCGGCCTACTTTAGCCACAATTTGGCTCCGAGGATAGTTACGATGCGATGGAGCGAACACCTCACCCCTTTGCTGAAGGCGTGAGTGCTCTCCTGTCCTAGTAACTTACATATTCGGACTAAGCCAACTGGTGAAGGAAAGAAGTACAAAATTAAAAAGAATGAAGTCGTGATTCAACGGCAAGCGAAGATATTTCATTTCTATGAGGTGGCAAGATACATGTTACTCGGGGCATACCCCGGGGTACATCAAAGCCCACCAAAGCAAAAAAAAGGGGGCAAACAGAAGAGGCTATTGAAGTGGGCATCGAAAGATGTCCTCCAGCTCCAGGATACCTAAGGAGGGGTGGCGGGTCAACTCCTGCAGTCAAGATTCGGCAGCCTCCAGCTGTGATAATTTCTCTTCAAGAGAAGCGGCTTGTCCTTCGGCCATTTCCGCTTCCTCTACGCTCTGGACTTCCAGACGCTCAACCTCTTGGAGTTCGGTCTCGGCCCTCGAAAGTTCAGCATGCAGCTTTGCTATCCGGGCTACAAGGAAAGTTCGGCGCTGCAAAGAGGTGTTGGCTGCATCTCTCATATGCACTGTAGTCCCTCTTAAAGAGGCAAGAGCAGTTCTGCATTCTGCCCGCCCCAATGCTATGGCCGTCAGTTGATCAGCTACTTCCAGGCCTAGAAATTCCCTTCTATTAACGTACTTTAACAGCAATATCACCCGTGGCATCCAGTCATCCATGGGGCAGCCAAAAGCCAGCAGTGAGCGGGACAGGTGCTCCACCAAGCCCCTCAGCTGCACATAAGTCAAATCCCGACTGGCTATTATGGTCTGCTGAAGGGTTCCCAAGAATTGCCACACTAGGTCGCTTGATGATTGAAGACCAAGTGGTGACGTCTCGGGAAGCTAGAAATCCACCCTGCTATCCACGGCAGCCCAGATATCGTCGCTCGTCTCAGAAGACGACGATGGCATGATTTGCAGGCACCTGCACTGGAACCAACTCCAGCAGCTAATGCAACGGGCAAAGTCTCGACAACAGCAACCTCCTGCCAGCCTCTCAGGGTGGAGCCGCACCGGGAGCATCAATAGCCGAGGACACTTGCTCCTCGCATTCAGCTTGGCTTACCTCCATAGGGCCAGTTTCAGTAACAAGAGCCAAGGCCCTGGAGGACCCGGCCTCTCCTTCAACAATTCTCCCGCCTCTATCTCGGGAGGGCCACCTTTCTCCGGGGACAACTCTTGTTCGACTTCAAGTGGCTGAGGTTCCATGACTGCTGCCGATTCATCAGTCCCCGCAATTACCCCAGGTCCCTCCAGACATGCTACTGCCACATAGTCCTTGGGATATCACAGAGCGATAGGCCGCAAGACTGGCTGGAATGTTGGGTGACCCGCACCTAAAGCCGGGAGAGGTATCTGCACCGTTATGGTTGGCAGTACCACCTCAGTCTGCACCAAAAATATACATATCAGGCAGCTGATATGAAAAGAAGGGAAGAGCAGTAAAGTGAAAATGGTAGAGGGCTTCTCACCTCAACTGGCACTAAGATCAAATCTTCAAGGGCGGCCTCAGTGGCTCCTGCCCCTCCACCAACGAGTGAGCCCGACGGCCCAGGGCCGCTCCATGCCAATCGAGGTGGCCTGAAAGTTGTATAATCACTTTCGTAGGCCGAAGATGCCCCGACATCCTCGGTCTCCGTATCAACAGGGGGAAACTCCTCGTCACTGGAGTCGCCACCATAATCAACCTGTTCGGACGAGGAAGAGCCCTCTGCCCATTCCCGATGCTCAACCATCGGGGCAGATGTCTTGCCAATAGGAACACCACCCTAAGCAAGGACTTCCTTAATCAGCTCTACACTGGGAGCGTCGGTTGAATGAATCTCAGGGGCGGGCTCACCCCCTGAAATGACTTGCTCCCCAATAGCAGCTTCCTCCACATCCCCGACTTCAGAAAGTAATGTCGGTTGTATTTCAACTGAAATTTAAAGCAAGAAGCAGTCAAGCCGACTGAAGGCATGATGGCTCACGGAGGCCCCGTGAACAAACTACAAATTACCTTCCATTTCCTACCTTGGCATCATGGAAGGTAGATCTCTCTCCATGGGAGCTATGGGGACTTCCTCTGCCCCTTCTCCAGTCACGGCACCTGTTGCTGCCTCTAGTCCAACGACCGCAACAACTGTGCCGGCAACTTTAGAGAAGAATTAGCCGAAGCGGCTAGAATAAGCAAATAAACTATAGAAGAATGAAGAGCTTACCTTCAGCTGCAGGCCCTTGTGCGTGAGAAGCCTCAAACTCTTCAAAAGATACAACTAGAGGAAGGATAATTACTGGTGCCTGTTCCACAGTCTTCCTCCGGTGTGCCCGTGTCACTCGGGTCACTATCGCTTTCACCTTGCCAACAGACTCTCTTAACTGGGACCTGGTTCACTTTCGCGAGTCACCAGGAGGTAGTGGTGTCATGGTTGGGACCGGCTCGGGAGTCTCGAAATATGTCGACTTCTGAGCTTTTGTTATCAGCTCCCTGAAGTGCCGAGTCTCCTCCGAAGTGAGTCGGACTGCATACGCACAAAGGTGAGAATGATATACATTGCAACAAAGAAAGGAAGCTGGCCAAAGGGCCAAAATGAAAAAATAAAACACACCTACCGGCCCCGTATAGAAAGGGAAAAGAGGCCAATAAAACAGCAATGGCACTTTGTCTCTCGAAGCTGCCTCCCGAATAAGCCAACATACGTCGCCTATCTTCTCACTCTGCTTTGCCAGTAACGCCAAGTCTGTGTGGCCGTGAGAAGACAGATGATAATATAAGCTTAGATGGTCCAGTCCCCATCCGTCAGCATACTTGAATGAGATAAGAAGGGGCTGATCCAGAATAGCTTCACTTGGGCCACCCACTGAGAGCCCATGGGAGCGGAGAAGTGCGAACAACCAAGGGGTATTGCTATACAAGGCATCCCACCTATCTTCCCCTCTTATGAAAGTCTGATAAGGATGCAATCTGTCAGTCTCGGGATGCCAGTCGGCCACAGACGGGATGGGCTCCTCCACCGACAGAGGGAGTTGTTGAAGAACTACCCGTTCGCTGCTCACACGGCACAATCCCGAAGCGTCTTCACATAGTCATCCCTGTCGATTGCAGGCAGCTTCGGATCGGCTTTGGATGAACGGCCCTTCGCAGTTTTTTGAGCTTCCAGATAAGCCTCACCTCTGTGTTAGTCCAAGACTTCAGCTTCTTCAAATAGAAGGTTCAATGTCAAGGCTTGGCTCCGGTTGGGAGTCCAAAAATCTGTGCTCCGCAACAGCCCAACAGTCTCGGCGGAAGCTCCTGTAAAATCCTATCTGCACGTTCCACCACTTGATATATTCGGGGGTGACGTGGGGAAAATGAGCAGGGGTTGGCACCCTGAATGCAAAATTCTCTCGGCGGTGGAAGTAATCCCACCATATTCGGGCATCGTCGTTGGATACCTGCTCGGCTCTATGCCTGTTTGGCAATGCAAATTGCGAAGAGGAATGAGGAATGTGCTGATCATAGCCAAAATTTTGGCTGAAGCGGAACAGATAGTATGGCTCCAGCCACAAAATGCCACTCTTCCGAAATACAAGGACGCTTGGTCTGATAATCGGCGCCCAATCAACCAGTTCCTAATCTAGAATGGGTCTCGTGCACTTGGCACCAGAGATTGGATGAATGTATTCTTCCATCTCGAAAAGATAGCACTGCCTCGTCCTGTTCGCCAACGGGCTTGAATGGGCGGCCAAGCTCTAGAAATGAAGAACCCCGGGCAAATCCATGGGAACTCGGGTCAGCTTGCCCCGAATGGCGAAGAGCTGTTCCGCTACTGATGCCGGTTCAGCACTCGCGAATTCTATCATCCTCGGGATAAGACGACCTGATTGCAACGCCCGACGAGCAGCCTCCGGGAACAGGGTGCAGACCCAAGCATTGAAAAAATGTAACGGACCAACCGTCGCAAAATCTGGGAGACTCGACTTGTGCAAGTCTCCCAGTATCTTGAAGATAAGGCATAAAGCCACCGGGCAAAGGGACAGCTTCGTGCCCCAAGCCATAAGACAAGCGGGATAGATGGCTTCCACTCTGATCACGCTCTCGTCGCCTTGCGGGAGAGCGAAAGAACAAATCTAGTATGTTAGATATGCAACACAGTTTGTGACTACATCAACACCAGTAGGGTTTGGGTCTTCCCGTTGCCCTCCCCTCAAAGTGGATGAGACGGCGGCCTGTCGCCGGACCCTTTTCTTCCTCTTCAAGGCAGTCGGTGCTACTGTGGAGAAGTCCTCATACTTCTTCTTCCCACCGAAGAAATGCTGGAGCCAAGTGCCCATCTGCACTCGCCACTTCTTGCCAGGCTTTCGGGCCTCCCTCGTGTCGTACGACGAGCGGTAAAGCGTGCGATACGCCTTCATCAGATAGCGATAGGCGTAACCTGCCAAATACCGACCCTCACCGTCGGTGTGATCTTTTAGCCAGTCTGGCCAGCAAACTTCCTCGTACGGTTCTCCACCGATGGGTAGACCACTAAGCTGCGAAAGGCTCCATAGATCCAAGGAAGTCTCTCCCTCCAAAGTATAGAAAGTATTGTACTCGGGGTAGAATACTTCAATCATGCCGCAACATAGACTTCTGGATATGGGGTAGCGGTACCTCGAGGCGTACACGCTTTGGTATATGCCAGCCTTGGTCAAGATGGGAGCATAATGTTGCAGCACATAGTTTGTAAACTCCACTGCTCCAGGTCTGAATGCATGGGCGTCAGTGGCCCTCAGCTCGGCGAACCACCGCACAGATATCTGATGTTTAAAGCAGACTGTCAGGCAGTCCAATAGAAAGGATTCCTCCCTGTACCCCATTTCAACGGGGCAAGAAACAAGTCAAAGATCGGCTTCTCCGGTCAACACAGCCTGCGGTATCATTCCACCGGGCAGGCACAAATTCAGGGGCCCTGGTCAGTAGCCCATCTTCTGGAGCCAGATCTTGTAGTCCAAGCACAGTGCTCCATTTCTGACTTCCCCGGGGAGGTAGATAGGCCTTCCCCGCACCACACAATCTGTCAAGCTGTCCCTCTCGACTAGCAATGCTTGCTCGGCTTTGCGGAAGAGAATAAATCTCTCTTCCCTTGAAGATTGAAGCGCCTAAGGAAGGACATCAAATGCTTATCTTTGGGGTGATCCCTCCTGACGGCACCTTCCCGGTCATACTGAAAAGAACTACCTCCGAGGATGAGGAGGCGGCTGGTGTCTACCGTTTCGGTCTCCGAGTCTGAAGATTCTGCGACCACGGAGAGCTGATCGTGCCCCCGATCCAGGGAGTGAACATTCTCCCATGTCACCACGGCACGGGAAGCAGAAGAAGAAGAGCCAGATGTCATTTTATCTGCAAAGGCACATTAAGAGAAAAATAAACAAAGTCATAAAGCAGTTGACCAAGACAAAATTTCTGAAAAAATTTCGGCAGAGTCTCCCCAGCTCGGGAGATTGCCACAAAAAAGTGGGAACACGTCCACCAAGGGAACGATCCCTAAAAGTAGCCATTGGCATTACACCGAGGCCAAAATGGAACACCCGGGGGAGTAGCTCCGAGGGCAAGCTCTACTAGGAGCCTCCCGGGGTCCGAAGGTTGGGATTCAGATCCCTAAAATAGCAATAATCTGTCACCCGCTCGAAGAAATCGGCCACTCCCCTCTCAACTCTCTCGGCGCCGTGGGGAGGAAAAGAGGAAGTGAGAGAAAGCTCTGTTGCAAATGAGGAGGAATGAAGAGAAAAACAAAGAAGAAAAATATATATAGGGGGAGCCTCCCCTTGGTTAATCCGGCGTGCTATTTAGCACGCCGAATTAACTTCCCCAACCAAAAGGCGCGCCGAAATAAGGCGCGCCAAATTAACCTCCTTCAGCCATGGCCACGCCGAATTAACCTCCAATCCCCTGGGCGCGCCGAATTAAACCCCGCGCTGTGTTAACATCCAAAGTTAAGGGCGCGCCGTATTAACCCTCGACACTGACCGTGCCAGTTTCAGGACCGTTCTGAGCTTCCATCATCCAGACGGGAAATTTACCGCGACGAAGCTCATCCACCGGTCTTGCTACACTTGTGCCTTGCTCGCAACACCTACGGCTGGGGGGCATTTGTTGGCACTCAAAATATGATTAATGGTGATCAAGCCTCAAAGATGAATGATACGGCCTACTGAAGCACAGAAGCCGAAGGATATCAATACACTGAAGCCTTCTCAAGCTGCCAGAGCCTCAGGTCACCTTGTATGAACACCGGGGACATCACCTCAGGAGAATTGAGATAAATTCACAACCAACCGGCAGTGCGACCAAGCCTACCCAATGAGTCGGCATCGACTTCAATCATGCCACATAAACCATAGCCGTTGTCTGACCAAGGACAATGGTATACTTGGTGGCCCACCACCTGAATGAAAGATCCTCCCAAGGTGAAAGAACGCCCTTGGCCCTTCAGAATAGAGGACTGAAGGCTCTGTCAGTAGAAGGTCCCGATTACCCGACGCGGGTACAGCTTCTCACCGAGTTGGGTCTGTTAGTGGCCAAATGATCGCCCAGTCAAGGCGCAAGCATTCCGGGTGCTACCCCACCCCTCAAGAAGCTTCGAGCACGAGTTAGGCCGAGCCAGTAGTACGAATCATAGTGCTGAAGGCCGTGTCAATGGAAAACCCGCGTGTTCAAGCCGAAGATACCCGAGATTCCAAGAAGGGCCGTACGGCGTCCCCAGAGCCTTGTCAAAGCTTCCCGTCAAGGTTTTGTAGGACTGCGGTGAGATGAATGATCACGGTGACTCCCGGGACCATCCTCAGACCCACCAGCCAACCCGCATCAAGCGGAAGAAGTTAATACATCGCGCTCAACTCCGGTGCGCTCCCTCATCCGGCGCCCCCAATTTTGGCACGCAAGTGGGAGGGGGAGGCCTCTTCCCGGTGCGCCTTCCTACACGCCGGATTAGGCTTTTTCTATATAAGGCCACTTGGTTCGACCTGGTAAAATAAAAGAAAGGAGGAGAGATTACGATTGATTGCTTAAGGAGGGCGAAACCACTAGCGATTGCTGGAAGGGGAGAGAGAGCCTGAGAGCCAATCAAACTCAAGGGAAAGAGGGTTTCCTTGGGGGAGAAGAAGGTTTTCTGCTGAGAGTTCCCTCGCCGCCGTCCTCCTCTACTTTGCCTGAAGTCCTCCGGAGACGGAGAAGAAGAGCGAGAGTCCGATACTCTGTTCTGGGAATAGGTGGGTTACGTAGTTTTCTCTCCGCCGTCTCTCCGATTCTTCCCTTCTGAGCTAATGTAAGCGAGAGGGGGGGAGGGCGATGATATGAGGCAATCTCCCCCCTGTCACCATCTCTTTATTTCATCTTCTTCTGTAAATTTCCCTGCAACTAGTGAACGGTGTCCGTGCGACAACGCCGATGTCGGATGCTTGTAATCTATATGTTGGCTCCCTGTTCATAGGATGAATGGTATGAATACATGTCTCAACAGATCGAATGTTTGACGCTATGTCCCTCTCCCACTCTTCTCTCAATCCATATGTCTAATTGCTCCCCCGTGTACTTGGTTCTCGAATCCGGGTTCCTCGACATCGGATGTGCCCTAGAGCTCCATGGGCTATATAAATGTTTCCCCCCTCCCCGGGGCCTCTATGTTAATGTGCCGACTATGCCTTACATCATCTATCCTATGGGTTTGTGACCAGAGGCATACTTATGTATGCACCTCTGGCCGTCCCAATTCGAGGTTGATTCCCCATCGCCTCTCTGCATTATCTCGTTGCCCAGGGGTAAGGGGAATCACCTCCGCAGCTAGAATGATCATGCTATGATAATGGTTCTAAGAGCTTTGCTCTCTAGCTTCATTATCCTAGTTCGGGCTGCCCATATTGGCTTTCATGAGGGCCAACCTACTCATCCCTTGCTCCTTAATCTGCATAGCAATCGTCCAACTCCGTGAGTGGTAATCCCTTAACCTCGCGAGCATTAACATACTAACCTCGTGAATGATAGTCTGTCGATTGATTGAATGCATCTCATGCTGAATATCCCCTTTCATCCCGCTTGTGACTTACAGTCGTTGGGTCGTGTTAGTCCCGTTGGCTTCGTCCCGATAATCCGGGGAGGGGGACATTCCCCACTGCTTCACAGAATCATCGCTTGGTCGAATGGGCTCCATCTGTGAGTGATAGACACCCCACGGGCCACAGGGTGAATATCAATAGAGGCTTCAACCCGACATATTCAAATCCATAGTCCTTCGGGACCCTATGGTGACTAAGGGATGTGTGCCCCTCCTAGGCTAGCCCTCGGGGTTTCCTTCCCTAATAGTCATCCCTCTCTTGGATATAGTGTTGACTATAGGTCGCATGCCCCTCATGGGCTAGCCCTCGGGGTTGTTGCCTTCCTCATTAGTCACCTTATCCACTCGTTTTAACCCACGGAACTATGGTGCCCCTGGTAGGCTAGTCCTCGGGGTTTTCCTATCCCATTGGGATCTACTGGCTGCCATTGTGCCGACCGGCTCGTTAGGGGCTTACTCCACACGTGAGTATGACCCCGCTTCTCCCCTGCAATCCTTCAGGGATGGGGAGATGCTGCCCAATTTTTGCCAAATTTTAATTAATAAGTTACCTTCATGAATTGGCCTTAACAAAACATGCGTTCTTAAGCAATAAACTTCCGTGCTTGAGTATGAATCTCGCACGAGCTTGTGACTCGGCTCATGGAGAGCATGGGACTCCAATTCAATAAATAATCAACCCAATTAACCTCAAAACCCTCAACAACACCTTAATAAACCAAAATAGACTCAAAAATATCCAAAAATCAACTTGAACGGTGCGATCCTAGTCCGACGTGCCCTTATACGGTGCGGTACCCCCCGCGCCAGAATAGCTTTAGACTCAAAATGTTATGGTTTTAATTGGTTCGTGTCCGACGCGCCCTAATCCGGCATGCCCCATAGCCATCGCACTGGTTCACCCATGCCCCGACCGCGCCGGTTTAACCCCTTCAGCTACGCTTGACCGCGTCGGGGAACCCTATTCCTATGCGTGACTGCGCCGATTTTGAATGAACACTCTCCACTGTGCTGTTTTAATCCTTCACTCATTTTCGGAGCGATCTTTGCCTCCCACGGCCGAGGTTAATAAACCCCAATCAATAATAAACCGAATAAAAAGGACTGCTCAAGTCCAAACCATTTTCTTATTATACCTATACCATTATGTTTGCTACTGTCATGTTTTTGTTATCATGCCTCTCTCACCATTTTCGTCTCCCTTGGTGGAGATTAATAAACTTAATTAATCATTGTCTATCTTCATGCTTTTGTTATCATTCTTTAACATAATCATGAGCATCGTGCGTGCATGCTTGCATAGACCCCTGGGTATATTAAATGGCATTGACGGAAGTCCAGGTTACGCCCAACCGGAAGTCTTTGCTATGCGCGATGGTGATCTTCGAACATGTGTCCTCCGCCACGTATCGAGGGTCTCCAACTTAATAAACCATACCTCCCTCGCATGATAGATAAGAGCATCTCATGTGACCTCATCACATTCATCGTTTTGCATCTTATTTCAGCCTCGGACGGCCCACTATCTCGGTAATTAATCAAAAGTTTTCTCCCTTATGGGGGATGTAATTAATGTCATAGCCTTTATGGTATGGCGGACTGCTGGTCCAGACCCGAATCTCACTCTCGCCCGACGCGGGTCAGAATGAGTGCATAATAAATCTCTCACTTATGTGACTGGCACGCCTACGCGGTCGATTAATTGATTGGTTATTAATTAATTAATCGGTTGTTCGACCCGAACAAAATGACCTAACAAATCCCATCACCCACAGAGTGAGAGAAATTGTAAGAAGACATGGTAGGTGATGAATCAAATAAAGGATTGAAATAGGAATAGAAATGAGAGCTGCCCCTAGGAGAAGATCCTGAGGGTGTGAAGCAACTCCACATGCAACACCCACTGACACAAAGGAACAAACCTAAACGACCTTATAAACAACCAAACAATCAATCAAATGCACCAGAAAGAGATGAGAGAAGAGGCAATCAATTGACCAACCAAGTTAAAATGATGCACGACAAGTTTTAGGAGTTCTCCCTTTTAGAACCTTAGTGGATTAATCAAAATGACAATTCTCACAACCACAAGGTGCCTAACAAGGGTGGAATGGAAGACTTGGCTGACTTCTAAAGAGACTCTCTCTCTCACGGATGCAACCCTAGACTGGTGTAGTAAGGTACAACCTGCCCGGCGTCCGTGTGGGAATCCACGGCTCACGGGGGCTTACAGAGGTCCCGGGTAAGGTCACCTAGTCGGCTCGAAGGAATATGGAGACGAGAGGATCCCCTACCAAGGTAGGAATGCAACTAATATGGAAAATATGAATGAATCCTATGCGCACCGGAGTGCATGCAAGAATCTAGCCTAGATCTAATATACAGTGATCAAACAAATAAGAGAAATATGACAATGATCATGCAATCATCAAATAGCAAACAGGAGAGATCAAAAGCACCAAATCAGCATGAAATGATGTGAAATGATAATCAAAGTGAAAGGCTCGGGTGCACTGTAGCACAGATAGACGGTCTGTGGCAGACCGCTCAGGGAGGCGACAGTCCAAGGCAGGACCGTTCAATGGCAGGGAGTAGCAACAAACTGAAAGGGAACAGAAACTGAAATGAACTGAGACAGTGAAACTGTGGGAACAGGAGCGTACCTGACGGAACGGTCTATCGACCGACCGTGCAACCTGCAGAATGGCCCTAAGAAGACCATGAAGAATCAGTAAACCCACAAATGTATGCAAGATGGTAACGTACCTGAGCCAGCATACAAGCACGATCTATTGGGAGACTGTGGAGGCAAATGCACGGTCCGACGAGGACCGCTGAAGCTAACAGGCTCACACAGAAGCAAACACCCGTGAGATGGAAATGAATGGCCTATAAGACGACCGTGAAAGCAAAGGAATGGCCAGAACCAGACCGTGCAGGCAATGATGGTGTGACAGAAAGGAAAGAGAGCGCACATGAGACTGAGTCAGAACGGTCTATCTCCCGATCGCGGGGAGACGTGAGCAGCCCTGAGAGAATCGCTTACACCTTCGAGGACAGAAATGCAGGTCGACGAAATAGCAACTTGAAACAACTCAAACAAAACCCTAACCAAGCACAAAACATAGATCAGCAAAACAATAGCACGATAGGCACTAGGAGTCCCACCGTGATCGCCAAAAAATAGGATGTTGACATGTTTTCCCACCTCTTTCTCTTTCTTACCTTGCCTCTTCTAAAATCAGAAAGATGTAAAGACAAGCAAAACGAAGGAAAGAAAGAAAGGGTGGAGAAGTGTGCGTGATCGTGATCGCCACCAAGACACGAAGTACCTAGGAGTATGACGTACCTTGGAAAGGGAGAAAGCACTCGCCCAAAGTTCAGCGCTGACAGGTATACACGGTCCTGGAAGAACTGCTCAATGGACGGAACGGTCGCTCGATAGACCGCTCATAGAGCCGAAGAAGGAAGCGGGACGAAGACTGATCTGGCAACAGAACGGTTCAAAAATAGCCGCTTACGGGATCTGAACGGTTCTTGGAGGACCGTTCTCAACTACGGATGGACGTAAGATGACCGTTTAAAGCGCCAGACTCCAAAGTTGTGGAACTTGATCCTCCACCCCTTCCGGCCAGCCAGAGGGGATGGGCCTCGTGCTATGCTGATGCTGACCTGTAAAATAACGTGAAAGACAAGCAAACAACACCCAAATTAGCCCTAAAACGTGTAGTAACTATAGAACGAAATGGAAAATCGACATAATGACTTGGAAGGGGCGATACCTGGGAGGTTTTTAAACCCCTATAGAGCGTCAAAAGCAAATGGGAGGGTGTGAAATAATGCAAAAACGTGGGAAGAAATGGGAAAAACAAGCAAGCAATGAATGAACTAAAGACTAAACATCGTGACTAAAACTCAAATCAAATGACTACTCCGTTGAACCGGAGGCTTAGAAGGATGTAGAAAGCCTCCCCCCTGGCTATAGTTCGCTCAAAAGTTCGACAGAGCTTCGCCGTCGACGTTGGATCGCCTCCCTTTTCAAGCTTGGACTAGGGGTCCTATTTATAGAGCTCTAAAAGTCCAATCTCGAAATTGGATTTTTCAATGAATATTAATCCGAGATGATAAAACCAAATTCGTAGATAAACCTTTTATCTTTCACTAGGTTCAAACGGCACCCCATTTGGTTGAGAAACCGCGGAGAAAATGGCAGAGGAAGGTGGGGGTTTAACCACGGGTAGAGAGAGAAAATCCACATAATCCACAAGTTTCGAGCATGTACACGGTCGCGCGATAGACTGCCCAGACAAGTACACGGTCCAATGCTAGACCGTCCAATGCTGTCGGTGATAAATAAATAAAAATGTAAAATTATCCAATTATCCACCGAACATACCAGCTGTCATTGCGTTGGACTCTTCAGGATATAACGGTCTACTACTAGACCACTCAGTGAACAGAACGGTCCAATGCTAGGCCGTTTACACATGTCGGCAAGAAATTTAGAAAAATAGGATAAATAGATAATTATCTAAAAAACCAATGAGCTTAGGATTCTGGGATCGGGACAGACTGACGCCTGGCCGTTTAATGGGGATAAACGATTGAACCTAGGCCGTTCAAGGACTTGTCGGTGGAAATTAAAAAAATCAAATAAATACCCAATAAATAGTTAAACGGTTCAGAGAAAATCGCCCAATCACTGAACGGCCAGTCGCTAGACCGCGTACAGCCTGGACGTTTGAAATTGATAAAATGGGACTAATGAGCCTATTTAACCCAGAACCAAGCGAAATCAAAGCCCATCAAGCCCAAATCTGAGAGCAAACCTAGCTAGGGAGGGAGGTACCCATAAAATAAGCCCAAAGACGTGCCTGAAAATAGCCCAATGAGTAATGGACAACTCGAGACATCAACAAATGATGGTAAGAGGAATGACTCAACTCATAGGCAAAAAATAGGTGTCAACACCCTTGTGGTTCTTCTCTCCCCGCCTCTCCAAGCAACCTCTAAGCCCATCGAGCACTCTTAAGGCTCCACTCCTATGATCATGCTCTCCTTCTCCTCACTTTGACTCCCTTCTCCATCCTTCTTAACTTATACCCACATCTTTGACTTAAGCATCAAAGGGTTATCCCTTGGGATCACTCCCAGGGCTCCTTCTGACACATTTTTATAGTGTTTACAGATTTCCCCAGAAGGCCGACTGCTCTTCCCCAAATAAAAAAATCTTAAAGGTGTGGTACGAGGTCTAGGGAACAGTTTCTTGCCTCAACACTTTTTGGCTCCGTATGTGGGAAATGAGTAGGAAGTCATGGCACCCCTGTAAGGATTCCCCATCGCCAGGTACAGATTGCACAGTGAAAAATAAAATTAAATCCCAAACCCAGGCCCCTTGGAATCCAAGAATTGTGCCCTGATCGATGCAATCAAAAATTATCTAACCCCAGAATAGGGTTACTGATTCTTACCTTACGCGGAACGACATTGTCTTCCGTGCTCGATGCAGGTTTATTGGAATGTAGAGCCGCATAAATGTCCGACCTTTAGAGTAGATTCACACCGATCCTCATGCAGTGACGGTGCCCACCCGTTCTCTTCCTATCTATGTGCACTAACCATAGATCTCCCAAAATTGCTCATTTTCTTCCTTTATGTCATGCCCCGAACCAATAGCAGTAGAAACTGCTCGGAACGTGACAGCGAACAGTCATGATAATTCAGAGTAAACCAAAGAGACACAATAAGAACACAAATTTTATTGATATTAATCTTATTGGTACATTTACCTTAAATGAAAAGACTTAATTAGAAGACTCAAGAAAATAAATATAAAAGACTCAATTACATGGCTATAAAAACCTAAGCTGGACTTAAGAAATCAAAAGACACATGTCCATCTAGAATAAAGGAAGCACTTGATCACTGTAGCCTCGCCCCGTCACACTAGGTTGCAACTTCGCTAATACCTAAAAATATTTAAAGAAACTGGGTGATCGAGAAGCTCAGTAGGAATTACATCTCTATCACCGGGCATGTATAAGTAATTAACATTTTACAGTTACATGCACTAATGAGGAAAATCATAACAACCAATGTACCAGTAAAAATCTCATGAATAATCAAGAATGATAATAATAATGAGCTTGAAGGGCATGTAAACTGGAAATAGATAACGAGAGCAATAATTGTGATAAGAACTAGAAAAAACTAGAGATTGAATTCCAATGACAAGAGTAAGTAATAAGTATTCATGATGGATTATATCACGCATGCAAGCAAGCACTTCATGTATTCACGTCAAGTGATTGAAATGTATTATAGAGGGGTGAAAAGTCATATATGAAATCTTGATAGCAAGTACTTGGTGCAATATCACACCTGGTCATTTCAACTTCCATCGGCACTAGTACTTTTGGGTGCTCCTCCCAAGACCAGCCTGGGCCCTTTAATAGTGCATTGGCATTGATTGTATAGTTTTATTCATGCACTTATCTAGACTTCCATGTTTAATGAATTTCAAAACAAGCCACATGTAATTGAGAACGAGTCATTAGAGCAATGACTTGAAATTGATATCAAGATATCAAGATCATCAAATAAAAAAAATTTAGAACATAACCCCAAAGAGGGTTGAGATTGACAAGGAGAAATAGCCATGAGAGGCTAAAAAATGGAATAAAACCATAATTTCCACGTAAAATAGAGTTTCAGAAAAACTAGGTTGAATGCGGTCTAGCCTATGACCGCGACCTAAAAGCGTCCAACAGGACGGCCACATTCAGAGTCAAGATGGTTAGGTCACTAGAGAACGCGGTCTAAAGATCCATCACCTTCTCAAACAGAAGGATGAACGTGGTCCATGCTCAGGCCGTGTTCATAGCAGTACTGGCAGAACTCAGACAGGACTCCGTTTTACCCTTCCAAAGGCCGGTTGAACCCTATCATACACAGTAGGACGTGGATTCCAGTGTATTTCAAGGTTTTTATGGTACAACTAACTCGGCGTCCTTATGGGAATCCAAGTTTTGTGAAGACTTACGGAAGCCTCGATAAAGAAAGTTTCAGTCTGACGGAAGAAATATGTGGCAGAGGGTCCTAACCTTACCAATCATACTACCAGAAACTAATAACAAGCGGTAAGTTAATATCACCGGGTGACATAACCTTCAAACATATATATATATATATATATATATATATATATATATATATATCACATGATATATGAAAGGACCGATCAATCTAACTAGCATGTGGGAAAGTTAAAACATGCAACGAAGAATCAATTTCAGGTTTACAGTAAGTAACTACTCTTTTAATCATGCAAAGAATAGTGGAGATAGGAAGAGATGTGGAATGAAGAGGAAAAGATGAACATGGATCATAAACTTAGGCATTAGGGTTTATACATGTTTCCTAGTTACTTAAGTTGGTTCGGATGACTTACAGATATAAAAAATATGCATCTAGATTCAAAACTCTTAACCTAACATGCTGGAAGCGCTCTAGGGACGTTTTTGGAAACCCATGCCAGAACGCGGTCGAGAGAGGGGCCGCGATCAGAACGCAGTCAGCATGAAGGCCGCGTTCAGATAAAATAATTATTTTAAAATATTTTCACATGGAGAAAACCCATGGTTTAATAAAATAATATTTAAGGTCACGGTCTAGAAGGGAACCGCATTCATGAAAAATAAATAATTTTTTTAATAAAAATACTATAAATAGAAAACCATCTTTTAAATAAAAACTTAAGATCACCGTCTATTGTAGGGCCGCGTTCAAGAATGCGTTCACTGTTAGGGTTGTGACTACGAACAGAAAACCGTTTCCGACGATGGCAGACACATCTCAACTCAATCATGAAATACATGCCATAAGATCACTAGAAAATGGGGGAAACAATGCTAAATCATGGTAGAGATGCATGGAAATAGTTTTGATGCGTTAATTAGGGATTTGGCCTAAGAGAACACTTACCTATAAGGCGGATTAGGAATAAGAAGGAAGAAGAACACAACATCTAAACCCCACTCCTAACACCGCGATGCACGCCCTAGCACGTCCCCAGCACGATCTCCCTCCTTGGCCACGAGTTATTAGGGTTTGCTAGGTCGACCTAGGGTCCTATTTATAGTCTTTAGCCAACCCTAGAGTCCTAATTCGACCTAGGAGAGTCCATGGAGATAAATGTCCTAAAATTTTGGCGTTATCTAAATCTAGAGCCGCCTCCCCTATTTTCTCTTCTCTAGGGTTAGGGTTTTGGGAGAAAAAAATGCCCCTCCTAAGTGGGCTAGGGTTTAGCTTGGAATTTAGGCCCAATAAACTCTGAATTAGAGCAAATTTTTCTTATCTAATTTAGGGTTTGTATTTACTCCTATTTTTAGTTCATTTTGTTTTACCTTGTCCCAATTAGGTCAATTTCTTAGCCCAATAATTCTCCAGAGGTCTTCTTAGATCCTCATTTCAATAATTATTATTTTTACATATTTTCCCCATTTCAATAAAACTTCTTAGATCTTCATTTATTTATTATTGTTACGGTTGCTCCTAAGTGTTTATATAATTTATACTTTTGATAAATGGAGTTTATTTAAGATCTCGTTATTCCTAACTTAATTTGTCGACGATTATCTTACGAGCTCCTAATTAATTCTTTTCTTTTCTTAAGATATCCTTAAGGAGTGCATTATCTCGACCCCCATTAGATTATTCCAGAAGATTAAAAATATTCTTTCGACGACATTATTAATTTAAGAGTTTTCCCTTATAGTTCTTATGATCTTTCTAAGAAGTTTTATCAAACTAAATTATTTGAGATTAAGTGTAAAAAATTATTTTTCATTTTAATAGCTTCTTTTATTATTACTTTACAAGTATTTTCCAAGGCTATTTATAACTAGACATGTCTTTTAAATAGAATAATGTAAGATTATTACCTTATGATATTATGTCATGGATGGTATCAGAGACAGGTTCGATCTTGGGACCTATCAAAATATTTGATTTTTAATTAAGCCCATTTCATTATTATTCAAATATTTCGTTTGGCCCATTCTTAATTACCCTTATTATTATTATTATTATTTTAAGAAAATTTATTTATTTAAATTATATATTTACTAAAAATATGGGTTGCTACACTCTCCCCCACTTAAAGGTATTTGATCCTCTAAATTCACTTTGACATTCTTTCCAAGATGAAAGTGGGGTACAAAACTACCTTAAAACAATTCCAAATTTCTAAATAACTATCTCGGGATTCAACCCTAAAAGGTAAGCTAATACTTAAAATGATCATACACTAATCACTAAATAATTATATTTATGTTAGAAAGGTAACAATAGAGATCTAGGATCCAAGGAATGTAATAGATCTAATTAAGGATGATGTGTACCTCTAGCTACTCCACCTATAACAGGCTCGGGCTCCTCGAAACCTGGAAGATCTCCTTGACGAGCTTTAATGCGGTCCTCAACTTGCAGGGGTTGATCCTTCGTAACAGGACAACTAGCTATCTTGTGCCCCTTGCTCCCGTAGTGAAAACATGCTCCAAACTTCCTCCGACACTGCTTTGACTGATGACCAACCTTATCATAATATTTACACTTTATTCCCTTCTTGGGTTTCTTCCCACCTCGAGATCCATCATTCCTGTTAGGTTTCTTCTTTCCAACCGCGGGCTTAGAACTTCCAGAAACAACGGCTTGATCCTTCTCTTCTAAGACTTGAACTCTCCTAGCCAAGTCTGCATGAGCTTGAATGTCTACTAAGGCCACTTGGGGAAGGAAACATGACCTTACGGACCTATTCTCCTTCATCTTAACGGAAGCCTAAAAGCCTGCAAAATAACTATGAACGTTAATTATCTTATTTTCTTAAAAATTTTAACATATTTATCGCTTAGCCCAATTAAGGGTCTACCCAATCTCACTAGGCAATGATAAGGAAAGACATAGGTTGGACCTACTACTCATGACGACCTGCACCTATAGTCAAAACTTAGGGTTTATACAATCTAGACTCTGATATCACTTTTGTCACGTCCCAAACCAATAGCACCGGAAACTACTTAGAACGTGACAATAAACAGTCATGATAATTCAAAGCAAACTAAAGAGCCACAATAAGGACAAAAATTTACAAAAAATATAATTTTTATTGATATTAATCTCATTGTTACATTGACCTATGGACGTCAAAAAAGAGAGAAGAAAAAGGAACATTCCTACGGCAAAGACGTCTCGACACCCTGAGAGCAAGTCGAGGATGGAAAGGTCGAACAAACCCCGTACCTCCTCCGAGCAGGACAAATATATATAGTCGGCGCTCCGCCACCCAACGAGAAACCCTTCGGGCAAAAGAGACGGCCCTGGCTCTCCAGTCGGCATTGCCAAAAGCCGAATCAGGAAGAAACCCGGTAATTCGGAGACGGGCTTGCCATGCGCCGAAAATCACTCGAAGTCCTAAATCGAGACTCAGGGGCTCTGAACTAAACATCACAGAGGTGGTGGATTACAACTAAAGCATCACGGGAGCGCAAGTGTTCGCCTGAATCACCACGAAGCCGGGATGAAGTCTTTTGACACTTAAACCGACGCGGCCTCTACTTAAACCGGCGCGCCCCTCCTCTTGGTGCTAATCCGGTGTGCACCTGAAGTTGTTTTAAAACGGCGCACTCCTCTAATGCTCTTAAATTGGCGCCCTCACCCCCCGCCATTTTAACCAAGGCTGGCATCCCATATTCCGTCCTATCCCTTGCTTTCGGGTGTGAACAAAGAGAATTTACCCGAAATGGGTAAACAGCTTGCACCTGACCAGCGTGCAACCACCTGAGCCCTTTCTGCTCCCAAGAATGGAAGGCTTCAAGCTCCGCACCAGCCATCGCATCTCCACCGGTCGCCGTCGGCCAATCCTGGGGCTGCACCAACCCTACTCTATCAACGGCTCTCCCGGTAGGCCACTCAACGCCTTCGGACATGAAGAAAGAGGCAATAGAGGTGAGTCGGAGGGGATGTAGCTTGTGCTCTCTTCCTCCCCCACCTCCCACTGATATATATATAACGAGATGAAGAGCTGAAGAGAGTGGAGTTCGGTGAGAGGGGTGGCTGTCACCGGCATCTGAAGAGAAGAAGAAGCTCGATCCCCCTGCGCTTGCAAGGTAAAGAAAAAGAGAGAGTGTGAGAGAAGAAAGGTGAGTTCGGAGGGGAGGGCTTGTGTTCTTTCCCCCTCCCCCACCGATGTATCTTTCTCTTTTCTCCGATGTATTTTCCCTCGCTTTGGGGTAGATCCCCTTCTGCATTTAACCTCCCTTCCTTCGTGGATGAATAAAAAGAAAGAAAGGCTTTTGCACTACATGTTATTGTTTTTGTTTGTTAGCCTTTGCCTTCCCTCTCTCATCTCTTGCTCATCCAGGGTCCTTGAATCCTGCCTCTCCATGGCATGGCCTTCTAAGGAACCCATCGAAGGGATGCACACTCATAGCCTCTCATGGCGTACATTCATCCCGCTTATGAAATCATCACCTGTGAGCTGCTGGAACTCTTGAAGGCTAGTCCTCCAGCCTCCACAAGCACTTACGGTTAACGGAGGCCTCACTCCGAGTTTTGAGGTTCACCCCGGAGCAATCCGTTTGGTGTTCCTCCTTTTTTCTCTGGCAAAAACTTAGTCCGGGGGAGATGCTGCCCAAATTTTGCCAGGCGAAGAACCCATAAGAACAAACGAGCAAACTAAGATCTTCGGGGATACGAACAGCATATGTTTGAAGCCCGTGAATCAAATTGAACCCCTGAGTTCCTGCATAATAAACCCTTCAAGTAAAACATTCAAATATACATACTCGTTCACCTCAACAAATGATAAGAAGCACTCTATTGATTTAAAGTGTCAATTGAACAAACAATCAATCCATTTGATCAATCTGCAGGTAGAAGAAACAAGAACCGAAGCAAAAAGGGTCAAAAAGAATGAAAATAAACTCATAATAGCTATTCCGGCGCGCTCTTAATCCGGCGCGGGCTAATCCGGCGTGATATCCCCCCACGCCGGTTTAAGCCCACACTCAAAACCCTCCTAAGACTTTTTGAACCTATCCGGGGTGCCCCCTTCTTCATGGTCTGTAGCCGGCGTGCCCCACTCTCCCCATGGCATTCTTCTTTAACCGGCGTGCCCCATTCTTGCTCAGGCCATTAAACCGGCGCCCCCCCCTTCAACACTCTTAACCGGCGCGCCCCTTTGCACCTCCTATTCCGGCACGCCCCTTGGCTTCCTTAAACCGGCGTGCATTCCATAAAAAGAAATATAATTAACCAAACAAATAAAAGGGATGGGAAAACAATAATCAAAAGTTGCCCCTGCTATAACTATTTTTTTTTTGTTCCGGGGGCGGACCTGCTATAACTATTTTTTTTTTGTTCCGGGGGCTCCGCCCCCGGAAACCCCCTCAAGGTCGATCCGCGTGCGAGGGCGCACGTTAGCGAGTTCGGGCTTTACACTTAGCAATTCGCTCCCCCAGACTACGCGTGAAGAGAAAAGCAATGATGTCCCATGGCATCGGACGTGGACCTCGGGAACCCCGTTATGGCCATAGTCTGAAACCATCTCGGGCCAATAGTTCGTCAAACTTCACCCACCTCTACCGGGGCCCGATCCCGCGCCCACATTAAACTTACCAAGCCTACGGCAAACATCTGCACGGTTTTGTCACCATCTTTTATGCTACAAACACGGACTTCTGTCCGGAGATGAAACGGTCTATGAGTGACCGACATATATGTATCTATGAACATTTACGCCCTAATGCGGGTTTGTTTAAACGTGATCCGAGATCTGTGCTCTCGCTTTGCTACCATGAATTTTAGGCCGTAGGGCCCTTATTCCCGGCAATCAATCAACGGTGTTCCCCCGTATGGGGGATGTAAATGACGCCGTAGCCTTTATGGCACGGCGGGTTTTGGTCCCGACCCGAACTACATAATTATCTGATTAGTCAGATCGCGCGCACCATGGGCTTCCATGAAGCTCGAATAAATCGTCACTTTGTGACTAGCACGCCCTCGTACTAAATAAACGAATTAACCCTATCAATGAACGAACCGATTCTTTTCAAATTTTAGTGCGTCTAGATGACCTTAAACGAAAAGACTCAATTACAAGACTCAAGAAAAGAAATATAAAAGACTCAATTATAGGGCTACAAAAAGCTAAGCTAGACTCAAGAAATCAAAAGACGTAGGTCCATCTAGACTCCAGGAAGTACTTGATCACTCCAGCTCTGCCCCGTCATACTAGGTTCCAACTTCGCTAATACTTGAAAAATATTTAAAGGAACTGGGTGAGTGAGAAGCTCAGTACGAATTGCATTTCTATCACCAGACATATATAAGTAATTAACATTTTATAGTTATATGCACTAAAGAGGAAAATCATAACAACTAACGTACCAGTAAAAATCTCATGAATAATCAAGAATGATAATAATAATGAGCTTGAAGGGCATGTAAATTGGAAATAGATAACGAGAGCAATAATTGCGACAAGAACTAGAAAAAACTAGAGACTGAATTCCAATGAGTAGAGTAAGTAATAATTATTCATGATGGATTATATCATGCACACAAGCAAGTACTTCATGTATTCACGTCAAGTGAATGAAATGTATTATAGAGGGGTGAAAAGTCATAGATGAAATCTTGATAGTAAGTATTTGATGCAATGTCACACCTTGTCATTACAACTCCCATGGGCACTAGTACTTTTGGGTGCTCCTCGCAGGACTAAACTGGGCCCTTTAATGGTGCACTAGATAATTTTGTTCATGCACTTATCTAGTCTTCCACGTTTAATGAATTTTAAAATAAGGCACATGTAATTGAGAACAAGTCATTAGAGAAATGACTTGAAATAGAGGTCAATATATCAAGCTCATCAAATAAAGAAATTTTAGAACATAACTCCAAAGAGGGTTGAGATGACAAGGGAAAATAGCCTTGAGAGGCTAGAAAATTGGAATAAAATCATAATTCCAGGTAAAATAGAGTTTTGAGAAAACTGGGTTGAACGCGATCTGGCCGATGACCGTGACCTGAATGCGTCCAATAAGACGGTCACATTCAAAGTCAAGAGGGCTAGGTCACTGGAGAACGCGGTCTAGAGATCCATCACCTTCTCAAACAGAAGGATGAACGCGATCCCTATTCAGGCTGCGTTCATAACAGTACAGGCAGAACTTGGACAGAACTCCGTTCTACCCTTCCAAAGGCTTGTTGAACCCTATCCTACACAGTAGGATGTGGATTCCAGTGAGTTTCAAAGTTTTTGTTGTACAAATAGTTTGATGTCCTTGTGGAAATCCATGGCTCGCAGAGACTTACAGAGGCCTCGATGAAGAAAGTTCCAGTCCGACGGAAGGAATATTCAGCAGAGGGTCCTAACCTCACCAAGAATTGTGTTCCTATCGTACTACCAGAAACCAATAACAAACAGTAAGTTAATATCACCGGGTGACATAACCTTCAAACATATATACATCACATGATATATGAAATCACCGATCAATCTAACTAGCATGTGCGAAAGTTAAAACATGCAGTGAAGAATCAATTTCAGGTTTACAGTAAATTAACTACTCTTTTAATCATGCGAAGAATAGTGGAGATAGGAGGAGATGTGGAATCAAGAGGAAAAGATGAACATGGATATGAACTTAGGAATTAGGGTTTATACAAGTTTCCTAGTTACTCAAGTTGGTTCTGTAGCGACCCGGATTCCGGATACTCGGTGCACCCGATATAAATACCGAATACACGTGATATCACATGGGACCCGCGAGGCCTCCCAAGCGCGGGAAAGCGCCGAAGGGAAAAAGGAGTGTGTGGAATACATTGAAGCCAACAGATATAACAGTAAGCAATTAAATTTCATTACAATGGATTGCTAAAGTAGCAGAAATAAAATTACATTTTCATTAATAATTTCAACAATTACAATTATACCCCAGAGTCAAGTCCTAAGGAAAGACAACAAGTACAGTCTGACAGAAAAGAAACGTACACAGAAGTCGGGAGAAGCCCGACGCAGGTACAGCTGGCAGCTACAGCAAACGCGCACCTCCAAGAGCAGCAGAGGCAGACGGCGAAACCCACCTGAAAAGTAGGGGTGAGTCTCAACAGAAACTCAGTAGGGGTCACGCGGATCCCCACTGGAAAATGCACAGAGCAACGGAAGCAACTACGGAAACAGCAAGTGCAGCAAAGCAGGAAAGGCTACACTAAAAAGCTGTAAACAGACAGGGTATAGCAGGAGTAGGGAACAGGCTAAGAGCAAGGGGAGCTCAACAATAAAGAAGAGCGAGGCCGTAAAACACGGGACGACGGCCACCGAGGAGAACTCGGCACCCTAAGCTACTCCAAACGCCAACAGACTCAGGATCAGGCAACTAGACCTACAACGTAACGATCGTTGAGTCAGATGACTAAACGGTAAGATCGTCACAAACAGCGGAACAAGCCGCCAATCAGTTTAATCCTAAGCCAGAAGAAATCACGCTCCGCAGAAAACAACACACGGAGACCTGAGGGAAACACCAAGAACCCTCAGCACACCTGGACACGCAAACCGAGGTAAGGCAACACCTCGAGACATCTAGAAGCAGTGTCTCGAGCCGGACGCAACCATCGAGACACACACACACAAGGCCACATGTCAACCACTGGGTCACACCGGGTTGACCTGAACCCAACAGCAATACAAGCAAAAGTAGGATAAACAATCCTACCTCAAGTAAGAAGACGCCTGGACACCTTACAACGTAGTCTTAGCCCTCATAGGATGGCGGGAGACATCCGCGGGACAACGGGCAGACCACAAGGACAAGCCAAGACAAGCCGAAACCGAAATCACAGAAAACGGGGCACCAGGCATGTAACGCGCCACCCCTAGACCGCTACAAGCATGTGACGGTCTAGACCAGGGCCGTTACACACCAAGTGACGGTCGGACGATAGGCCGTCACTCACACCACCTTAACCACTCTAAAACACGCAAGGGCCAAGTAACGCACTAAACTAAGAGCGTTACAGACAAACGGCGCACGGGAGCAGGCGCGTTATTCGCAACGTGCACAGCCACCCACAACCAAAACGAAGTAACGCGCAACACCAAGCGCGTTACACACAAACGACGCAGCAAGGGAGACGCGTCAGAGCCAAACGACGCGCGGGGGCAGGCGCGTTATTCTCAATGGCACAGCCACCCTCAACCCAGCACAAAACAACAAACGACGGCCGGAGCCAGGCGCGTTATAACACAACGACGCATTGGGGTATGTCCTTTATATCCAACGGGCACAGCCACCCAAGCTCGGCCAAACAAAATGTAACGGCCAAGGGCAGGCGCGTTACACTCAAACAACGCACGGGGGCACGACCGCTGGAGGCACCGCCTCAATAGGTCAAACGTCGGTCAAATAGCAAGTAACGGCCAGGACCAGGCGCGTCACTTTCCTCTAACGCGCTGGGTCAAGCGCGTTAGATCAACCGACTCAACCCCAAAATAAAATGACAAAAAGGAAGTAACGCGCTAACCTAGGTGCGTTACAAGGAAACGACGTGCCACCCTAGGGCCGTCACATTCCCAAAAGCCTGAAAACTCAAAAATGCCTAAACAAATGGCGATCTATCGTAGGGCCGTCAGAGCCAAATAACGGCCACTGAAACGACCGCTACTTCCCATACGGCGGGAAAACAGAGGAACGGCCAAACTGGCCCCTTCCACGCCCCATTCACGCCGAAACGCAAGGAATACAAACCCAAATGACCAAAAACAACATCAGGGGACTTCAAACCCCACATGCAAGCTCAAAAACACAACATCCGGGCGATTTAGACAAATCGACCCTAAGTGGGTCACCGAGGTTCCCGGGCTTCTACCGGCCTCGAATGAACACCAAACCACACGAAATTAACGTGGATGGGATCCTAACATCCCAGTGGTCAGCTAGAAACTAACTATGCCGCAAATGGTCGCCGTTTACCGGCCGACCCTAAAAACCACGAAAATCACGGTTTAGGCAAACCAAGCCCAAACTCGGCCGTTTCCTAGCCGAACGTCGTGCAATGGCAGGGAAAATGGAGAGGAAGAAGTAAGGATCAGTCACCCTACCTCCACCGAAGAAACCGTGCCCCGAAGGGACTAAACCACGCCGAAATCCACTCGCGAACCGATTTCACCGGCTTTGAATCCACCGTTCGGGATCGCGCCAGAATCGATCCGATCCTTGCTCCATCGCGCACCTCGACAACTCCACGGCCTCGCCACCTCGCCCACGATCGCCTTCGTCTGCAGCCGGATCCGGAAAGGGGAGAGAACGAGAGAGAACGGGAGAGGGAGAGAGAGGAACGGCGAATGAGAAGGAGGAGAGAGGAAAGGAAAAGAAAAGGAAAGAAATTAGGAAATTTTCCTAATTTTTAAAAATTCTGAAAATGCGCCGAAAATGCACAAATTCAGAAAAATACGTAAAAATAGTCGAAACGACCGGCTCGAAGAGTACTTTGTCGCTGCAGCATTCACGAGTTCGAGAATTGACAAACAAACTCACCATAGGGTTCCGTAACTAGTACGAGAGAAAAACCCACACGGCTCGTCAAACTCACTCGGAAGTCACAAAAGCGAACCGAAACTCAACGAAACCAATCCGAAACAGATCCGAAAGATCCAACGAAGATCCAACAAGACCTGCAAAGGATCCAACAAAGATCCACCAAGGATCCAGGGCATTACATCCTCCCCTCCTTTAAGAAATTTCACCCTCGAAATTAAGGACTAACAAAGGAGAAGCAGGGAAGAACAACCCTACAACACAACCACGAAAAATGACACAAATCTCGAGAAAACACAGCTCATAGGAACACTGTCAGACCACCATTACAGGTACACACTCAGCTTCCAAGACAGCAAGTCAACAGCACGAGTATGGCACCAAAGTGAACACATCTGACGCATCCGAAGCAAGGGCAACGTCGCTTACGTCTCACCAAGAACGGAGACACGACTGCCACAACAACCGCCATCCAAGAAACACAATAATAGCACGGCAAGCAGCAGCTTACACCAGGAGACACAGTCCTTACAGCTGACAGCTCGCAACATCATCGACTCCAGTGCCAAAGGCAACAGGGAACACCTGGCACACAGGACACCAATGACAACAACACCACTGGACCAGAAACACAATCAAGTCAGCACTCACTCAGATATCACATCTGATTAAGTCGCAAGCTAACTCTACCCAAGAGAAAGGGAGTACAGCAAGCTAACTGACAACACAATGGTCCAAGACAAGAACACAAAATCATAAAGAAACAGCGCCAAAACAACACAACGGCCACCTGCAGGATTCCAGCTCCGCACAACACACAGAGCCAAGGAACACAACTGCAAGCAGGGTCACATCAAGGCACAGGAACAGCTGAGGACACGACCACAAGAGACAGGTCACGCATCAGACTGCTCACCAAGAGAAGACCCACAACAACGAGAAACGACAATACTCTCAGGGAGCGCATCTCAAAGACCACCAACACGCCTCGAGAGCACAACACCAAAGAAAGAAATGCATAGCAAAGGGTACTCAATCAGCAAGAAATGCCGACAAATTCCCCAACACTCGCAAATGCCAATGCCAACACCAGAAAACCACAAACAATGGCACGGCAACAGACAAAGTCAAGGCACGAGAAGCCAAGACGAAGTCACATCGAGAAAGAATGAACCTCTCGACGAGTGGGTAGCCAACCCACACACTTCCGCTGCACTCTCAACAACGCGCACAGGCAATAGAACAGCACCGGTAATCGCATCTCAGCACACACCAGGCGTCATCGCAATCAACAAAGACCGCAATTAACACGCCATGAGCACCGATCTCGCGAACAACCGATCACAAGGAGCCTAAGTGCAACAAAGGAAGAGCACCAGCTTCAGCACAAAACACGCGGAAAGAGCCAATCTCAGTTTACCTTTACGTCCTGGAACAACAAATGATCCTTCACAACACATCGGCCACTGGACACGGCACGACAATTACGGTACACAACAGCTCTTAACACCATTACGGAGTCCAAAGCCAAGCAACCGTATAACGAGGAGCAGATCATGCTTAAAACAAGGTTGTCCACACTTAAGCAGACACAGGACAAAGGCAACACCAAGACAGCAATTCCAAGGCTCACCTCGAAAAAGCTTCACCAAGAAGAACGAGAAGCAACAAGCTCGACAACAATAGCTCACCAGGAAGGGAAAATCCTAGGTTCGCTCGAGCAACTTCTCAATCGAGGCAACACAAAAATCGAGACAACCGAAACAACGATGCATCAGGAGCTACACAGACTCAAGCTGGGACAACCAAAGCAACGTAAGAACACGCATGGCCATCACAACAACGCTAAAAGTCATAAGCCACCTGAGCAAAATCACATAAAACAGCTCGAACAATGCACTGCAGGTTCATGCCAACCGACAAACACTGCCAAGTGCAACATGATCGAGACAACTTCAAAACCGAACGAAGCACCTCGTCACACCCAGACGAGAGCAAAACCATCTCGTACAGCGCCAACAAAGCATGTACAAGACCACACACGAGAAAACAACACAACACCTACGCCAGCAAGAGACTGTACTGGACCTTACGGACTCTGGTAACTGTATATCTGGGTTTCCATGTATTTCACACGATAATGCTCTGATAGCTCAGAAAAGAAACTCCGAACATCTCAGAACACTGCTCTGATACCAACTGTAGCGACCCGGATTCTGGATACCCGGTGCACCCGGTATAAATACCGAATACACGTGATACCACATGAGACCCGTGAGGCCTCCCAAGCGCGGGAAAGCGCCGAAGGGAAAAAGGAGTGTGTGGAATACATTGAAGCCAGCAGATATAACAGTAAGCAATTAAATTTCATTACAATGGATTGCTAAAGTAGCAGAAATAAAATTACATTTTCATTAATAATTTCAACAATTACAATTATACCCCAGAGTCAAGTCCTAAGGAAAGACAACAAGTACAGTCTGACAGAAAAGAAACGTACACAGAAGTCAGGAGAAGCCCGACGCAAGTACAGCTGGCAGCTACAGCAAACGCGCACCTCCAAGAGCAATAGAGGCAGACGGCGAAACCCGCCTGAAAAGCAGGGGTAAGTCTCAACAGAAACTCAGTAGGGGTCACGCGGATCCCCACTGGAAAATGCACAGAGCAACAGAAGCAACTACGGAAACAGCAAGTGTAGTAAAGCAGGAAAGGCTACACTAAAAAGCTGTAAACAGACAGGGTACAGCAGGAGTAGGGAACAGGCTAAGAGCAAGGGGAGCTCAACAACAAAGAAGAGCGAGGCTGTAAAACATGGGACGACGGCCACCGAGGAGAACTCGGCACCCTAAGCTACTCCAAACGGCAACAGACGGTCGACCCCAAACTCACACAGTAGGGTAACCCAGTCCGATAGCCAAAGCAAAGGCGAAGGCAGACGCCGACGCCAAAAACACAGACAAAACATGACAGGAGACGTCGTGCACGCAGCCCCACGCATGACGAGAATGTCATGACAACGACAGAACACTGACCTCGAGTACGGCCACGAGAGAGCAACTCGTGAAGGTCACAGCGCACAAGAAAAACGCGAGAGTCACAGCACCGAGTGACAGGAGCACCCTCCCACTAGAGAACAGCCAGGTGCGTCCACTGACGACTTACACTGCGCCACAAGTGTCAAGTCACTCAAGGACAAGACACACCAAGAACCAGGTCCAAGGAACAACAGTTCCAAGGAAACACAGCACCACAGCACAAGACTACAGCACCAACTGCGAGTGACTAGTCAGGGCCACGCCCGTCGGCGCAAGTCCCCTGTCCCTGACCACGTGTGCACACACCGACCTCTACCTAGGTCAGGCCTCTAGCTAGTATTCCCCACGGTAGGACGCTACCGTTGGCCGGGGCCTACGGAACTAGCTTAAAAACTGTACGTACCAAACGCAACAGGAAAACCCCTCCACCACTCCCGGTGGGTCGACAAAAGCCTAGGGCTACAACTAGTGGAGGCTCACAAGGCACAGACTCCGAAACACAAGTGCTAAAGCACAGACAGTCTAAGAAAAGCCCTGTCTCGTGCACCACAAAGCACCAAGGCAGTCAAACAACCGCCAACAGACTCAGGATCAGGCAACTAGACCTACAACGTAACGATCGTTGAGTCAGACGACTCAACGGTAAGATCGTCACAAACAACGGAACAAGCCGCCAATCGGTCTAATCCTAAGCCAGAAGAAATCACGCTCCGTAGAAAACAACACACGGAGACTTGAGGGAAACACCAAGAACCCTCAGCACACCTGGACATGCAAACCGAGGTAAGGCAACACCTCGAGGCATCCAGAAGCAGTGTCTCGAGCCGGACGCAACCATCGAGACACATACACACAAGGCCACATGTCAACCACTGGGTCACACCGGGTTGACCTGAACCCAACAGCAATACAAGCAAAAGTAGGATAAACAATCCTACCTCAAGCAAGAAGACGCCTGGCCACCTTACAACGTAGTCTTAGCCCTCATAGGATGGCGGGAGACATCCGCGGGACAACGGGCAGACAACAAGGACAAGCCAAGACAAGCCGAAACCGAAATCACAGAAAACGGGGCACCAGGCATGTAACGCGCCACCCCTAGACCGCTACAAGCATGTGACGGTCTAGAACAGGGCCGTTACACACCAAGTGACGGTCGGACGATAGGCCGTCACTCACACCACCTTAACCACTCTAAAACACGCAAGGGCCAAGTAACGCACTAAACTAAGCGCGTTACAGACAAACGGCACACGGGAGCAGGCGCGTTATTCGCAACGTGCACAACCACCCACAACCAAAGCGAAGTAACGCGCAACACCAAGCGCGTTACACACAAACGACGCGGCAAGGGAGACGCGTCAGAGCCAAACGACGCGCAGGGGCAGGCGCGTTATTCTCAACGGCACATCCACCCTCAACCCAGCACAAAACAACAAACGACAGCCGGAGCCAGGCGCGTTATAACACAACGACGCATGGGGGTATGTCCTTTATATCCAACGGGCACAGCCACCCAAGCTCGGCCAAACAAAATGTAACGGCCAAGGGCAGGCGCGTTACACTCAAACAACGCACGGGGGCACGACTGCTGGAGGCACCGCCTCAACAGGTCAAACGTCGGTCAAACAGCAAGTAACGGCCAGGACCAGGCGCGTCACTTTCCTCTAACGCGCTGGGTCAAGCGCGTTAGATCAACCGACTCAACCCCAAAACAAAACGACAAAAAGGAAGTAACGCGCTAACCTAGGCACGTTACAAGGAAACGACGCGCCACCCTAGGGCCGTCACATTCCCAAAAGCCTGAAAACTCAAAAATGCCTAAACAAATGGCGGTCTATCGTAGGGCCGTCAGAGCCAAATAACGGCCACTGAAACGACCGCTACTTCCCATACGGCGGGAAAATAGAGGAACGGCCAAACCGACCCGTTCCACGCCCCATTCACGCCGAAACGCAGGGGATACAAACCCAAATGACCAAAAACAACATCAGGGGACTTCAAACCCCACATGCAAGCTCAAAAACGCAAGATCCGGGCGATTTGGACAAATCGACCCTAAGTGGGTCACCGAGGTTCCCGGGCTTCTACCGGCCTCGAATGAACACCAAACCACACGAAATTAACGTGGATGGGATCCTAACATCCCAGCGGTTAGCTAGAAACTAACTACGCCGCAAATGGTCGCCGTTTACCGGCCGACCCTAAAAACCACGAAAATCACGGTTTAGGCAAACCAAGCCCAAACTCGGCCGTTTCCTAGCCGAACGTCGTGCAATGGCAGGGAAAACGGAGAGGAAGAAGTAAGGATCAGTCACCCTACCTCCACCGAAGAAACCGTGCCCCGAAGGGACTAAACCACGCCGAAATCCACTCGCGAACCGATTTCACCGGCTTTGAATCCACCGTTCGGGATCGCGCCAGAATCGATCCGATCCTTGCTCCATCGGGCACCTCGACAACTCCACGGCCTCGCCACCTCGCCCACGATCGCCTCTGTCTGCAGCCGGATCTGGAAAGGGGAGAGAACGAGAGAGAACGGGAGAGAGAGAGAGAGAGGAACGGCGAATGAGAAGGAGGAGAGAGGAAAGGAAAAGAAAAGAAAAGAAATTAGGAAATTTTCTTAATTTTCGAAAATTCCAAAAATGCGTCGAAAATGCACAAATTCAGAAAAATACGCAAAAATAGTCGAAACGACCGGCTCGAAGAGTACTTCGTCGCTGCAGCATTCACGAGTTCAAGAATTGACAAACAAACTCACCGTAGGGTTCCGTAACTAGTACGAGAGAAAAACCCATACGGCTCGTCAAACTCACTCGGAAGCCACAAAAGTGAACCGAAACTCAACGAAACCAATCCGAAACAGATCTGAAAGATCCAACAAAGATCCAACAAGACCTGTAAAGGATCCAGCAAAGATCCACCAAGGATCCAGGGCATTACAGGTTCGGATGACTTACAGACATGAAAAATATGCATCTAGATGTAAAACTCTTAACCTAACATGTAGCTGGAAGGGCTCTAGTGTTTCTGGAAACCCGTGCCAGAACGCGATCGTTAGAGGGGCCATGATCAGAACACGGTCAGCATGAAGGCTATGTTCAGATACAATAATTATTTTAAAAGATTTTCACATGGAGAAAACCCACATTTTAATAAATTAATATTTAAGGTCGCGGTCTACAAGGGAACTACGTTCATGAAAAATTAAAAAACTGTAATAAAAATACTATAAATAGAAAATCATGTTTTAAATAAAAATTTAAGATCGTGGTCTATCGTAGAGCTGCGTTCAAGAACGCGATCACTGTTAGGGCCGCGACTACGAAGAGAAAACTGTTTCGGGCGATGGCAGACACATCTCAACTAGTACTCAATCATGAAATACATGCCATAGGATCACTAGAAATTAGGGAAAATGATGCTAAATCATGGTAGACATGCATGGAAACAGTTTTGATACGTTAATTAGGGGTTTGGCCTGAGAGAACACCTACCTTTGTGCTGGATTAGGAAGAAGGATAAAGAATACAATGCCCAAACCATGCTCCTAACACCTCGATCCACACCCTAACACGACCCCAGCATGATCTCCCTCCTTGGCCACGAGCTATTAGGGTTTGCTAGGTCGACCTAAGGTCCTATTAATAGTGTTTAGCCAACCCTAGAGTCCTAATTCGACCTAGGAGAGTCAAGGGAGACAAATCTCCTAAAATTTTGGGATTATCTAAATCTAGAGCCGCCTTCCCTATTTTCTCTTCTCGAGGGTTAGGGTTGTGGGAGAAAAAAAACTCCCCTCCTAAGTGGGCTAGGGTTTAGGTTGGAAGCTAGGCCCAATAAACTCTGAATTAGAGCCTAATTTTCTTGTCTAATTTAATTAGGGTTTGTATTTACTCCGATTTTGGGTTCATTTTATTTTACCTTGACCCAATTAGGTCCATTTCTTAGCCCAATAATTCTCTAGAGTTCCTCTTTAGATCCTCATTTCATTAATTATTATTTTTGCATATTTTTCTCATTTAAATTAACTAGTTTCTTCAATTTAACTCATTTATTTATTATTGTTACGGTTGCTTCTAAGTGTTTATATTATTTATACTTTTGATAAATGGAGTTTATATGGGGTTTCGTTATTCCTAACTTAATTTGTCAATGATTATCTTACGAGCTCCTGATTGATTCTTTTCTTTTCTTAAGATATTCTTAAGGAGTACATAACCTCGACCCCCATTAGATTATTCTAAAAGATAAAATATTCTTTTGACGACACTATTAATTTAAGATTTTTCCCTTATAGTTCGTAAGATCTTTTTAAAAAGTTCTATCAAACTAAATTATTTGAGATTAAGTGTAGGAAATTATTTTTCATCTTAATAGCTTTTTTTATTATTACTTTACAAGTATTTTCCAAGGCGATTTATAACTAGACGTGTAACGACCCAAGATCTGAATACCGAGTCAAACTTGATACCATTCGGATCCTGCGTCACCACCCATGAGCAAGAAAGCTCGGAAGGGTTATTTGGAGTGTCATGGTTATGCTTTGAAATTCTAAACAATAGCAGGAAATAAATTACAGAATCAATATATATTGTAGTAACCTAATAAAATAAACTTAAAAGAACCCATATAAATAATAAAACCCTTAATTCCTATCCAAATAACTTAATGGGCTTTTTGATCTTGTTTTTACATTTGGGTCGACTTTGGGCCTTTTAGTCATGGACTTAGTATTACGATCCTTTTTGGAAACCCCAGGAAAAGGTCGACCGTGGGCTTTTGGTTAATAGCGTCGAAATAAGATTCTATTTGAATACTAAAAGAGATCGATCGAAGGGTTGGCAATTGGAGGCTCAGATTAAGGGAAGTTGATGATAAGATAGAAGGCTTTGGGTTTTAATTCAAGTAGGACTCGAGGGAGGTAGAAACCTTATAAATAGGACCCCCCTTGCGTTAGCAGAAGCTATTGCTACTGCTGTTTGGGATCGAAGAGGTTTCTATTGTAGAGAAGCCCTAGAAGTCCTAACATCGTCCTTTTCTTTTCTTCCAAAAGGTAGGTGTTCTCTCGGGCACAATTTAAAATTAAAACTTCATGT
Source organism: Amorphophallus konjac (assembly GCA_022559845.1). Lineage (NCBI taxonomy): Eukaryota > Viridiplantae > Streptophyta > Magnoliopsida > Alismatales > Araceae > Amorphophallus > Amorphophallus konjac. The sequence continues at coordinate 49,901 of JAHNEJ010001275.1, read as the reverse complement.
TAGGTAGAACAACATGTAATCTTCAATTTTAGACTCATATCATCCTGTTTCATCATGTCCATATGTAGATCTATTGATTTTTATCACGTTCTGGAAGTTTTCTGTTTTAAAAAGAATTTACGACCCGAGCAGTAGACACATATTAATATGCACCCTTCCAAGTAGACACGGATTCTTGAATTTGCGTCTGTCCTTTGGACGCGTATTAATGCACGTTTACTGTGAAGAGACAAATCTCTTTTTCCAGTAAAGTTTCATCAAAAGCTTGGAAAATTTATAACTCATTATCTAAGTTGGTAAAAATTGCAATATGCAAGCTTTCATGATCCTTGAAAATTTCCCTTAATTGTCATGTTTTTAGTGTAACACCCCACATTTTTCTAGGAATTTTTAGAAATTAAATAAATTTTTAAGCATCTAATTAAGCTTAATAGGCCATTGAATGAATTTTGGGTTAAATAACTTAATATTAAAGGCCCTGTATTAACCAAAGAGTTGAGCCCAATTAAAGTAGGCCCATAATACCAATTTCAAGACCTTTAGACCCAAGCCCACCTTTAAAGACATAGTTAGGATAATTCCCTAGCTTTATAAGATAAATAGGGGCTAATTAGAAGGAGGAATTTGAATAAAACTCAACTTCGAAGTGAAGGCTGGAACGCGCCCATACGATACGTCGCGTTCTTGAAGATCGCAGTACTGTTGATGACTGCCTTACAATTATGGAACCGAAGTTCAGTAAAACATGGAAAGATTGGATTTTTATCCATGAGTGGCCATGGATCGATGCTATCTCAAAGGAAAAACTAATTTAGTACTCTTGGGGATCGACTGTAACCCTAATAAAGACTCCTAGCTTGATCTAATCCATCAGCCCTAAGCTAAACCCTATAAATAGGGCCCATTTAGACCTATGTGAACCCTAGTTTTGACTCCCCTGGTTCGACGGTAAGATGATGGTATTTTGTAATAGTTCTTTAGAACTTTATGTTTCCATTAGTATTATCTAACTCCCCTCTGAATTTCATGTTAGGAGATCAAGCTGTTGAGGAGTTAGAAGCTCTGCAAGTAGGTGCTTCTCTGCAGAACGCACATGAACCAGGGTGCCCGTGCAACAAAGACTAGAGGATTAGGAACCCTAACCGAGGTATTTTTCATATTGGTCCTTTAGAGTAAATTGTTTCCCTTCATGTCTTCTTACTTCCCTCCAACTTTTGTGGATTTAGGTCAAGAGGTTAAGGAGATAGAAGGCTGGGAAATTGGTGTTTATACACAGGACGCGTAGGAACAAGGACCTTCATCCAGCAACAAATTCGAAATCTAGGGATCAAATTAAAGGTAGGTTATCTCATGATGGCTCAAACAGTATGTTAGGAACAAAAGTCCTCTATTCTCTCCTATTTTCATTGATTATACAAGACGAATTTCATGTTTTTGCATGACTGCGCATTAGGGTTTTTACTGCATGTTGTCCATGAAACCTTGATTAAAAGATGATAACTTTTAGATGATTACATATGTTTCCATGTATTATTCCCATGATAGCATGCTTTCCTTGCTAGATTAATGCTAGTTTCATATAGATTGGCCTTAGGAAGTAGCCCTGCAACGTCAGTTTTGTCTCAGTCTCACTGTGAGATTAAGGCGGTGGAAACAGGGGTCGCGTCTATTAACGCGCAAGCCCGATACGTCGCGTTAATGTATTAACGCGCAATTCCTATGTGTCATGTTATTCCATTAATGCACTGGTTCTGAAAGACGCGTTAATGCTCCGTGAGACATAGTAAAACCTTGTTTATTTCCCATATAAATATAAATATATATACAATATGCATGCCTTATCTTAGTAGTTTCACTTCCTGATCATGTCATGGCTGCATATTTTAATTGTTAGCATGTTTTTAAAGTTAATTTCATTATATGTTAATTTCATGCCAAACCTTATAGTTTTGTATTTAAAGAGGTTTCATGACTTGTTTACACATTGTTCCATTCGCTCCTTTCTCATCTCTTTCTGTTTTATAAGATCACATATAGCGTGTATTCTGGTATGTTGCTATAAGTTACACTTTGCACATGATAGGCACACTCTCTTCGACTTGTGATCCTCTCCGTTAGATATTCCTTCCATCGGACTAGGTGATCTTATTTCAAGACCTCTGTAAGACTCCGAGAGCATGGGATTCTCACTAGGACGCCCAGCTAGTTGTACACTAAAAATCCAAACGTTAGAGAGCACTTCGTGTTTTCCACGATTCTGTGAACTGGCATAAACACGCCCTATACCCCAGTCGCGTTAATGAATTATCGCGCTGGTTCCTATAGTCGCGTTCTTGTTCAGCCAAGACTTGTTCTAGCGTCGACCTGACCTTCTTTCTGTGTCGACTCTATCTCTCTATTATCACAGACTAGTGATGGACCGCGTTAATGACTGATCGCGACCCTCATTACCGTCGCGTTCTATGATTTTTGTCCAACCCGAGGTCTGACCCAAGGGTTGAACTTATTCTATTCCCAGGTGATCTTCTGACTATCTGGAACCCAACATCTTACACATTAACTTATGAAGGAACTATAGAAATTAACGAATGTACTGTTATGCTGCCGGATTTCTTCTGTAGCGTGACCTTGTTTTTAGATCATCCTTGAACTCACATGTTCATAATTGGTGCATTCTTACCTTGATATTGTGGTCATGAGCTATTATTGAATTGTACATTCTTGGCCAAAACTTTATTGATATACTCGTGGAAGTAGCTTGATTTATAACGTGAAGATGCAGATCGGGCACTGATTGTGTCCAAGAGCTCGACACTAGCCTCCTCAGCTGATTGTCGAAAATATACTATAAATCATGGGGTATGATGAACACTGGCATCGCATTACGCCGGGAGTACTTTTTTTATAAACGGGTGAAAATCACGAGGCTCATTACAAACTATACTTGCGTGTTAAGTGACTTTTTAGTGCATAGCCTTTATGGTTATGAAAAGTGTATTCTCATTACATTCTCATTAATGAAAAGCCACATTATGTTCTTGCTTTATCATGCTCTCATTTTACATGAACTCTCATATCTCTATGATTATATCTTGCTACTTATGTTGTTACTTTGGTTTTATCACATGTTTCATCGCATTTTCTTTATCTTACCTTCTAGAGCTAAATTGTTAACTACTTAAATATTGCTTTCATGTTGATAAGAAGATACCTACTGGGAAATTATGCTCATTACCCTACTTTCCAATCTTTTTCAAAAAATTCAAGTGAGTCAGATTCGGAATATGCTAGTGATGGATCCGAGAGTGATTGAGGGTTCGAGAGAAGCCATAGCTGGTCTAGTGAAGAGTTTTGTTACCTTCACTATAATAGGCGGTGAAGTTGATCATGTTATTTAATTTTCTTTTTATTTGAGTCTAGTTAGTCATTATGTCAAGAAGTCAAGTGTCTTTGTAAATATGATCGTTATTTTGCAATAAAAGTTGAGTTTTTGAAGTACATCCCCTTATGTTCACTCTTCTATGTGTGAATGGTAGCGCTTTGATTGTCATTATCACTTGAGGCTTCTCTTGCCGGCTGTTTACGTTCCCGAGCTACTTTCGCTGCATAATCTCGGGGGGTGACATTTAGTTTTGGAAAACCCCCTTGATGCGGGACGGATGACGACCGGGCTAAGACGTACGACTGACTCGTTGCGCGGCCAGCACTAGCACACTAAGGTAAGCCGGGCGGCTGACCACCCTGGTATTCTCCGGGTGGAGACGCCTCTCAACAGCGACTCTCTTGAGCCCGACGATCGTCCCTTGCGAGGGAAACGTGGGGATCGCGGCGATTAAGAAACCACCGTCACCTAGGGTGCTAATTCGTGCTCGGTGCTCGATTGGAGCCACGGAACGGGCGCTCACAACTCACAATCGCGGTGAATTTGAAACTAGCTATTGGCCCTATTCTCACAAACGCAGCAATATAGAAAGTATACTACACAGCAATGTGAGTGGGGAACGAATCGCGTACCTCTACGACAAGGCGTGGGGAAGACACCCCGGCCGATTTTTGAACAACCCCAATACACAATTGAATTAAATTTTACAAATTCAGAAACTTGGCCCACTCCACACAGGGAGGTTTCGGGCTACAATCGATAACTTTGGGGTTGCTGGAACCCGAGTTGACGGGCAGCACTCTTCGGAGCCGAGGGAGGCGAGTCGGGGCCGATCGGGTATGCCGAGGGTGAACCGACCCGGTTATGTCCACGCTGGTCACCCTGCGCAGCGAACTTGCGGAGGCCGGTACGGCCAGATCTGATGCCCGATCGAAGCGCCGTTTGTTGGAGAGCGACGGTGATAGGATGTAACTTATCCACTCCAAAGGGCGCGATCAGATCCTTTCAGATCTGGGCGCAGTAGCGACTTGATTCAGCTTCTAGTTCTGTGCCCACAGAACTGCACAGAAACACGGGTAATTAATGAAAAATTAGTTGCCGAGGCCCGATCGAGACGCTACTTGTGGGAGATCATCGGTGACGTCAGGAGGAAGAATCTCTCCAAAGATCTTGCACAGATCTCATCCGGATGAGGCGGGGTAGGCTCGAGAAGTCGGTGCTGGTTCTGAGCCGGATCTGCTCAGATCTCTTGCACGATCTCATGAGAATCGCCGCCACGGACAGCACGGTGATCGGATTGAGGCGAGATCGGCGGAAACGCGAAGAGGACTTGAAATCCTATGATCTCTCTTCAGGAATCAACTTCATATGGAGTCGGAGTTGGGCTAGAGAAATTAAAATACAGTCATCTTCAGATCTGGGTAGCAATCAGGGACCGATCTGAGCGCCTCCACGAAAAGAAGTCTTGCCGTCGCTCACAAACTCCGATTGACTCGAAACCAGCGCTGAAATCTTCCTAACTCTCAGAGGTATCACTGGGATTTTTTGTGGAAGAAGAAGATAAGAACAAGAGGGGGATACAAGGTCAAGTCACACGACCCAATTCTGTCCCGTCACAGGACAGAACCAAGGGAGTCACACCCAAGGAAACACAAGAGAATCACTCTCTTAAACACACTTCTTTCACAAAACTTTCATTAACCTCTGCACACACAACATACAAAGCTTTAAATAGACAAATACAAGGGGTATAGGGGGAGGGGGCTGCGTGGGATCTCTAATGGGGAGAGGGGAGGAGCCCTTGCCAAGTTGGTGAAAGTGAAAGGGGGACAAGGGGACATGGTTGCTCACCTACCTTTGAAATTCATATAAAAGATGGTAGGTTGCAGCCATTTTTGTCATTTGACCAGCAGCCTTTTAATGCTCCCATGTGGTAAATGGGATGGGAAGAAGCAAAATCAACATTTTCTAGCCTAATACATCCAAAACATGGGCGCCCCTTACTTGGGCCTCCAATTGGGCCATTTTGGCCATGGCTTAAGCCCACTCCACCATTCTTGTTTAAGGTCTTTCCAACCTTGAGAGCCCATGAGTGAAGGGATTCTATTCTTGTTTAAGGCCTCTCCAACCTAGATAGCCCATGAAGGAAGGAAGCCCAATTGGGCCATGCATGGCTTATGGATCCATCACAATGGACCAAGGCCACTCCTTTCTTATGGAATGCTTAAGGGCCTTAACCAATTGGCCCTTTAAGAGCCTTACAACAAGCCCATTATGCAAACCCAAATAGAATGTTCATTACAAGCCCAATTTCAATGCAAAAAGAGTCCAAATTGAAGCCAAATTGTCCCTAATTTGAAGGAAAGTCGAAGTAGTCCACTTGGTGCTCCGCGTATGGCACCGTTGGTTCGCCGATGTGTCACTGATCGCCCTGGTGTCTGCACCACCCCTTTAAATTGCAAGTGCTACTGTTCACTCCTTAAAACAATGAATAGTAACTTGTGTGCATGATTAGATCCAAGCCGTAGAGTTCCTGTAAAATTAACGTCCTTTGTCTTGATGTGTATTAAAGAATCTGTGCCTCTCCAAAGCATCGCAGATTAATATACGTCAAACTACAAGACATTATTTGAATAATCTAATTTTTGTTTAAATTAAAAATTTATGAATTAACACCGTGCCTTTGGATGCTATTTAAAGAATTAACGACAACTAATTCAGATGTGAATTCCTACAGTAGGGTTTTTAGCGAAGTTTTGATCAAATACCGTGGATCTTTGGCACTACTCTCTCACTGCCGAGACATAGTCCCTATTTTTTGTGATTTTCTACGTTATACACCTTATTTATGGGGAAGGAAGGACCCTCCATCGGGAATCCCTCTCGCCGGATTGGAATCTCTTTCTCTAAGGCCTCTATAAGACCCCGACATCAAAGGATTCCCTCTTCGATCATGTATGGAGTGCCATATAGGGTGTTCTGTGAGAGTCCAAAATACGAGGCACCCTATCCGAACGCTATTTAATTGGCGATTGGTGCCAATGCCGCAGAATCTTTGAATTCATGTCACCTGTAGTGACGTGAATTCTTTGTGCCTGTAATGTCCACAGGAATTAGCGAATTGATCAGAGGTTGCGAATTCTTGTAATTCACGACGCGGCGGTCTGTGTGGACGCCAATCTTCCCAGATTCTTACGTCTCGTGGGTTTTAATGATAGTTTACCAAATAATTCTCCTATTCATGACTCTATCCTTGAAATCTCCATATTTCCTGGATCTTCTAAACTTTCTTACAAAAGCTTAGTCCTTGGAATTCTATTAGCTATTAAATAAAGTGGATGTCTAGATATATACAAGGGATCTTTAATCCATAACCTTAATGTCTGGTGTTAATGGGACCCAGTCTGGTCCTGGGAGGAGCACCCGAAAGTACTTGTGCCAATGGGAGCTATTATTAACTATGGTGTGGCATTGCACCGAAGTGATTGACTTGCTAGATTAATCTAGGACATTCCACTCTTGACTCGACTTGTTAATAACTTGATGTACCTGATCCGGAAGGGTAATAACATGAAATACAATGGCCAATATCATGTTCATACTACCCTAATGAATGCTTGATGGAAACCTACACGTTCTTGCTATTTGTTACTTTTATGACAATCACTACCACTCGTATTTACTTCTGTTCATTATTCTATCTTGAGCTTATTCCTACATAGTCATATTTGCATTGCATCCATGCAATATATTAATCACTTAAAGCAAGCCTGACTTATAGATATGTAATTCCTACTAGAATTTCACTCGTGCTACGTTTTTTTTCATGTTTTCAAGTAATTCAGATGAGGATATTCATTCCGACGGGGAAGGCCAAGAGTAAAGAGCGTAGATCCAGATATGTGTCTTGTTCAACCTAGAGTATTGTCAGGTCGTGTCATGGTGTTATGTAGTTTTATCTTTTATTGAGTCTAGTGAGTTGGGGATGTCGGATTATGATCTCAAATTTTGTATACTTTAAGTTTTGATGGAATAAAGGTATAATGGTGTGTTATTATTTGGCGTACTCTGCACTTGTGTATGAATGTCTCAAGCTCTGATTGACATGATTGATATAACCATCACGTTTCGGGTTCCCTTCCGCACTCAGGGCTTGACAGTTTTGTGGTATCAGAGCCTAGGTTTTTCTAAATTTCCTAGGTTGTCAAGTCCAAGGTTAGGGTGTCTAGGATCCTTACCTTTTACCCGGTGAGATTGGGTAGCGCCATGGGTTAAGTCAATATAGGACACTGAACCCTAGAAATTTTAAGTCGAGCATCTAATTCTCGTAATTTCTTGTAGGACCATGGCTGCGGAATGTTCTCAGTGGCGGGAAATACAAAGGACTATGCAAGGTCTCACTCAGGCGTTACAACAAGTAGCCCAAGGAGGGGCAAACCGTGGAGTTGGAGATCTTCATAGAAGTTTTCGTAACATGAACCCTCCGAAGTTCATCGGATCTACCGACCCTGATGATGCAGAAAATTGGATCAAGGAGATCGAGCGGATTTTTCGTATAACGCAATGTGCGGACAAGGAGAAGGTTCTTCTGGCTACTTTCTAGTTAGAACGTGATGCTAGATCTTGGTGGGAGTCGGTGGAAGCCACTCTATCGTGTGACCATGTGACATGGGAAGAGTTCCTGGAGCATTTCAACAGTAATTACTTTTTCGATCGGGTGCAGGAGAAGAAAGTTGTGGAGTTTGCTGCACTAAAACAATGGAACTTGTCAATCGCTGAGTATGAATCTCAGTTCTTGAGGTTATCTCAGTATGCGCCACACTTAGTGAGCATTGAAAAGATGAAGGCCCAGAGATTTCTAAATGGACTCAAGCCCCAATATATAACTCAGTTGGCCCCAATGGATGTGCAAATTTATGTAGAGATGGTTAGAAAAGTGCAGCTATTGGAGGATGCCACCGAGTTGTCTGATAGGATTCGTGGGCGTGACAAGAAGGAGCAAGTTACGAGTTCGGGATCTTTTAAGACTCCTTTTTATAAGAAGAGGCTCAATGGCGGAGGAGATTTTCACAAGGACAAGAAGGCTAAGAAGAATGAAAAATTATTAGTTCCTATCGCTGCTACGTTGAAGGAAGTGTGTAACCATTGTGAGAAAGTTGGGCATCGAGCCGAAGAATGTTGGAGGAGGCTGGGAACTTTTATTCATTGTGGGAGTCGCTGTCGCGATCATCGGATCCCTGATTGTCTGTTGCTTAATGAACAAGCCATGAACGAGAAGCGCGAAGGAGGAGCAAAGAAGCAAGGGCGCCTTCAAGCATTGTAAGAAGCATAACCTACTAGTGAGGGCAGTATCATGGAAGGTACTCTTGACGTTTGTTCCAAGTCTGCTTTCATCTTGTTTGATACTGGAGCAACTCATTCATTCTTCTCTCGGAGTTTTGCTGCTATGTTATCTGTGAAGCCTATTGTGTTGAAATCTGAGTTAGTTATCACCACCCCTATTGGAGCTAGGACTGAGATTAAATATCATTACCCTGATAGTGAAGTTTTAGTTGGTGGTCGGAATTTGCATGACGACTTGGTGTGCATGGATATGGATGGGTATGATGTCATCCTAGGAGCGGATTGATTGTCTAGGCATGAAGCTATCATAGATTGCAAGAAGGGTATGGTGACCTTTAGTAGTCGCTCTGGACTTGTTTACTCTAGTCTTCGGAGTCGTGGTAGTTCATCTCTAATTTCGGCCCTTCTAGCTGATAAGCTTATGAGGAGGGGATGTGTAGCTTTTCTAGCTTTTGTTTCTGTAGCTGAGCATAGAGGATCGAAGCTTGATGAGATTCATGTGGTTAAGGATTATCCTGATGTGTTTCCAGAGGAATTGTCTGGTTTACCCTCAGAGAGAGAGGTAGTGTTCACTACTGATCTTGTTCCTAGTGATGGCCCCGCATCTAAAGCTCCTTATCGGATGTCCCCCACTGAACTAAAGGAATTGAAGGAGCAACTAATGAAATTGCTAAAGAAAGGGTTCATTAGACCGAGTACTTCTCTATGGGGAGCGCTAGTTTTGTTCGTTAAGAAAAAAGATGGTTCCTTGAGACTATGTATAGATTATCAGTAGCTAAACCAACTAACCATCAAGAATAAATATCCACTACCAAGGATTGATGAATTGTTTGACCATATCTCAGGAGCTCGATATTTCTCAAAGATTGATCTCAGATCTGGATATCATCAACTGAGAATTAAAGAGGAGAATATTTTCAAGACGGCTTTTAGAAGCAGGTATGGGCACTATGAATTCAATGTTATGCCTTTTGGACTAACCAATGCACCTACAGCATTGATACAGCTAATGAAAATATATTTAGGCTGCATCTTAATCAATCTATTGTGGTGTTTATTCATGTTAGTTTGGTGTATTCAATATCTGAGGAAGAGCATGAGGAGTATTTAAGGATAGCATTGCAACTTTTGAGGAATAATCAATTATATGCCAAGTTTAGTAAATGTGATTTCTAGTTGGAGGAAGTTTCATTTTTGGGTCATGTAATCTCCAAAGAAGGAATTTTTGTTGATCCATCTAAAGTGGATCGAGGCAGTGAAGAATTGGGAGAGACCTATCAATGCAGCTAAAATTTGAAGTTTTCTGGGATTAACTGGCTATTATAGGCGTTTCATCAAGGATTTCCCTAAGATTGTTGTTCCATTAATAAGATTGACCAGGAAAGAGAATTAATATGTATGAATGGATCGAGGAATGCGAGAAGAACTTTCAAACCTTAAAGGATTGTTTAACCACTGCACCTGTGTTGGCTTTACCAATCGAAGGAGAGAAGTTCGACGGCTATACTGATGCATTTGGAGTTGGTCTGGGCTGTGTATTGATGCAACAAGGGAAAGTGATTGCATATTCTTCAAGGCAGTTGAAAAAGCATGAAGAGAACTATCTAGTTCATGATTTAGAATTTGCTACGGTAGTTTTTGCCTTAGAGATTTGGAGGCATTATCTTTATGGAGAGCAATTTGTTATCAATTCAGACCATAAGAGTTTAAAGTACTTGTTTCTCAGAGGGAACTCAATATGAGGCAAAGGCAGTGGTTAGAATACCTTAAAGATTTTGACTTCTCTATATAGTATCATCCTGGAAAGGGAAACAATGTAGCTGACGCTCTTAGTCAGAAGCCGAGGGCTTTGTTGGCGAGTTGTATGCTTCATGAATGGCGGTTGCTGGAGCAATTCTCTAGATTGAACTTAAATATGGTTGAGGAGAAGGAACATATTATTCTATCTAATCTGAGTTTGTACCCTAATTTGTTCTCAGAGATCAAAGAGTTGCAGAATGATGACCTTGTGCTTGTGGAGATTAAGGGTAGGTTGGATCAGTGACCTGACTTTAAGTTGGCTGCTGACGGAAGGTTGTTGTTTCATGAGAGGACATGTGTGCCTGATTGCCCCAATATCAAGAATATGATTCTGGAGGAAGTGCACCGATCAAGATACACTATTCATCCAGGTCCTACTAAGATGTATCAAGATTTGAAAGGTACTTTCTGGTGGCCTAATATGAAGAGAGAAATAGCAGAATTCATGAATCGATGCTTAGTTTGTCATCAAGTTAAGGCTGAGCACCTCAAGCCTACCGGGAAGTTGAAACCACTAGAGATACCGGAATGAAAGTGGGATAGTATTGGCATGGACTTCATCATTGGATTACCGAGAACTCGAGGTGGGTTTGATGCTATATGGGTGATCGTGGATCATTTGACAAAGTCTGCTCACTTTTTGCCTATCAAGAGTCATTGGACGGTGGATGTACTTGCCACACTTTACATAAAGGAAGTAGTAAGACTGCATCGAATTCCTACATCTATAGTCTCTGATAGAGATTTAAGGTTTATTTCTCATTTTTGGAAACGATTGCAGTCATCTTTAGGGATAAGGTTAAATTTCAGCATGGCTTTTCATCCCCAGATAGATGGGTAGACCGAGAGAACAAATCAAATTATTGAAGACATGATGAGAGCATGCAATATAGACTTTGGAGGTATTTGGCATGAGCACTTGCCATTAATAGAGTTTGCATACAATAACAATTATTAATCCGGCATCAAGATGGCACCTTTCGAGGCACTTTATGGCAGGAATTGTAGATCCCCTTTGTGTTGGAGCGAAGCTAGAGATAGAAGCTTGTTGGGACCTAATATTGTGCAAGATATCACTCAGAATGTTCAGATAATCAGGGAAAGACTGAAGGTCGCTGAATCAAGGCAAAAGAGTTTTGCTGATAACCGAAAAAGAGAATTGGAATTTCAAGTGGGAGATCATGTATTTCTCAAGGTATCACCTACTAGGGGAATCAAGAGGTTTGGCATTAAAGAAAAATTCAGCCCAAGATACATTGGTCCTTTCAAGATTTTGGATCGAGTAGGAGAGGTGGCTTACAAGATAGCTTTGCCGCTGTAATTGGCTAGAGTGCACGATGTATTCCACGTGTCGATGCTAAGGAAGTATGTTTATGATCCCTTACATGTAATTCGGCATGATAATCTGGAGCTACAAAAGGACTTATCTTATGAAGAGAGGTCTATGACGATCTTGGATCACAAGCTACATCAACTGAGGAACATGGCAATACCTATGGTGAAGGTTCAGTGGAGTAGGCGAGACCAAGAAGAAGCTACTTGTGAGCTAGAGGAAGCTGCTAAGAAGAAGTATCCGCAATTATTCTCTGGTTCGTTTCTAACCTTATATTAGTACTTGTGTGAATTTGGGGAACAAATTCTCTTTTAGTGGGGGAGGGTGTAGCAAAATAATAAAATAAACCTAAAAGAACTTATATAAATAATAAAACCCTTAATTCCTATCCAAATAACTTAATGGGCTTTTAGATCTTCTTTTTACATTTGGGTCGACTTTGGGACATTTAGTCATGGACTTAGTATTAGGATCCTTTTTGGAAACTCCAGGATAAGGTCGATCATGGGCTTTTGGCCGATTTTTAGTGTCGAAATAGGATTCTTTTTGAAACCAAAGAGAGGTCGACCGAAGGGTTGGCGGTTTGAGGCTCAGATTAAGAGGAAGTTGATGATAAGATAGAAGGGTTTGAGCTTTAATTGAAGTAGGACTCGAGGGAGGTAGAAACATTATAAATAGGGCCCCCCTTGCGTTAGCAAAGCTATTGTTGCTGATGCTAGGGATCGAAGAGGTTGTTGTTGTAGAGAAGCCCTAGAAGTCCTAGCATCGTCCTTTTCTTTTCTTCCAAAAGGTAGGTGTTCTCTCAAGCACAATTTAAAATTAAAACTTAATGTTAGGTAGAACAACATGTAATCTTCAATTGTAGACTCATATCATCATGTTCCATCATGTCCATATGTAGATCTATTGATTTTTATCACGTTCTAGAAGTTTTCTATTTTAAAAAGAATTTGCGACCTGAGCAGTGGACGCGTATTAATATGCGCCCTTCCAGGCGGACGCAAATTCTTGAATTTGCGTCTGTCCTTTGGACGTGTATTAATGTGTGTCTGCTGTGAAGGGGCAAATCTCTTTTTCCAGTAAAGTTGCATCAAAAGCTTGGAAAATTTATAACTCGTGATCTAACTTGGTAAAAATTGCAATCTGCATGCTTTCATGATCCCTTCAAATTCCCCTTAATTATCATGTTTTTAGTTTCGGAAAACCCCCTTTAAGTTGCAAGTGCTACTGTTCACTCCTTAAAAAAATGAATAGTAACTTGTGTGCATGATTAGATCTAAGCCGTAGAGTTCCTGTAAAATTAACGTCTTTTGTCTTGACGTGTATTTAAGAATCTGCGCCTCTCCAAAGGGTCGCAGATTAATATACGTCAAACTACAAGACATTATTTGAATAATCTGATTTTTGTTTAAATTAAAAATTTTATGAATTAGCGTCCTACTTAGGGCACTATATAAAGAATTAATGGCAACTTATTCAGACGCGAATTCTTACAGTAGGGTTTTTAGCAAAGTTTTGATCCAATACCATGGATCTTTGACACTATTGTCTTACTGCCGAGACATAGTCCTTGTTTTTCATTATTTTCTATGTTATACATCATATTTCTTGGGGAAGGAAGGACCCTCCGTCGGGAATCTCTCTTGTCGGATTGGAATCTAGCTCTTTCTCTAAGGCCTCCGTAAGACCTCAATAAGAAAGATTCTCTCTTCGATCACTGGGCTAGTTGTACCCTAAAACCCTAAACATATTTTAGTCATGTCACTCTGAAAAAACATGACCCCTAGCCTTCATGGAGCGCCATATAGGGTGTTCTGTGGGTGTCCAGAATATGAGGCACCCTATCCGGACGTTATTTAATTGGCAACTGGTGCCGGTGTCACAGAATCTTTGAATTCACGTCGCTTGTAGTGGCGTGAATTCTTCATGCCTCTAATGTCCACAGAATTAGCGACTTGATCAGAGGTCACAAATTCTTGTAATTCACGACAGTCTATGTGTATGCCAATCTTCCCAGATTCTTGTGTCTCGTGGGTTTCAACGATAGTTTACTTGATAATTCTCCTGTTCATGACTCTATCCTTGAAATCCCCATATTTCTTGGATCTTCTAAACTCTCTTACCAAAGCTTAGTCCTTGGAATTCTATTGGCTATTAAATAAAGTGTATGTTTAGATATAAACAAGAGATCTTTGATCCATAATCTCAATGTCTAGCATTAATGGGGCTCAGTCTGGTTCTGGGAGGAGCACCCAGAAGTACTTGTGCCCATGGGAGCTATTATTGACTATGGTGTGGCATTGCACCGAAGTGCTTGACTTGCTTAATTAATCTAGGACATTTTATTCTCGACTCGACTTATTAATGACTTGATGTACCTTGACCCGGAAGGGTAATAACTTGAAATACAATGGCCAATATCATGTTCATACTACCCTAATGAATTCTTGATGGAAACCTACACATTCTTGCTATTTGTTACTTTCATGCAATCACTACCACTCGTATTTACTTCTATTCATTATTCTATCTTGAGCTTATTCCTGCATAGTCATACTTGCATTGCATCCATGCAATATATTTATCACTTAAAGCAAGCCTGACTTATAGAGATGTAATTCCTACTGGGCTTTCGCTCATACTACATTTTTTTCCATGTTTTCAGGTAATTCAGATGAGGATATTCATTCCAACAGGGAAGGCCAAGAGTAAAGAGCGTAGAGCCAGATCCGTGTCTTGTTCAACCATAGAGTCTTGTCGGGGCGTGTCATGGTGTTATGTAGTTTTATCTTTTATTGAGTCTAATGAGTTGGAGATGTCGGATTATGATCTCGAATTTTGTAAGCTCTAAGTTTTGATGGAATAAAGGTATAATGGTTTGTTATTATTTGGCATACTCTGCACTTGTGTATGAATGTCTCAAGCTCTGATTGACATGATTGATATAACTGTCCCGTTCTGGGTTCCCTTCCGCGCTCAGGACGTGACATATATAACTGGCAGAAATGAAATTAACATTTTATATCAATTAATATAACTACAAAGTCCAGTCCACAAGTACAGTCAACTAGAAAGGAAAAGTACTCTGCAATACGGCACACCCCGGCACTAGCAAGCTAGCTTCTACTGGTCCTCCGACTAAGACGCACCACCTCGAGGAGAAGCGCTACACCTAAAAAAGTAGGAAGTGAGCCTCATTTCATTGGCTCTGTAGGGGTCCCGCAGATCCCCACCATAACGAAAGCGGTAAGAAATAACATCAGTAGCAACAATAATAACAGCAATAATAAAATAACAACAGCGGCCGGAACAACAAGAATGGTATATGGAGGATCCATGGAGCCTCTATGCTACCTTAACTCTCGCGATCGTAACAACCTGTCATCGCTGACGGAACCTCTAACAAGGCCTGCGCTCCCATACACGTGACCTCCACCCTCGGGAGGATATCTAAACACTGGTAAACCTCGATCTTGAGCTGGAACCAGTGAGGGAACCATGCCTTACACACGGGCGACACTAGCCCATATGTCAGAAGGGCCAACGACAATGCTGTTGGTAACTCAACCTTCACCGGTACTCAAATATACACAACAATGCCAGATGCGTCCACTGACATCTTATACTGCGTCAAGGTCTAATATGCGTGCACACTGCCCACACCTAGTCTCAGGAGGAGCAGAGGAGACACACACACACACCATACCCTAGGACTGGCTAGGATCCATGTCTCTGTGCCCAACAGCACAGTCGTGTCTTGCTACCTGACACGGAGTATGCGCCACTGCACCCGTCAGCAATGTACACTTGTCCTAACCAAGGTACAAATGCTCAAGTGGTCTTGCCTCTACACAAGGAGCATCGAACACACTAGGCAGTCTCTCCCGGTCCAACATGAAATGCCCTCAAGGTAGTCTAACCACGAAACACGATCTTCCGCGGTCTCGTGGGAACCCACTGTCTAACTCTATCTTCCGCGGTCTGAGGGAATCTCGAGAATAGGCAGACACACGCATGTAAATCACCGTAAATCACGGGATGACACCACGAGGGGCAAGGAAAACTACCCACAACCAGATGATGAAGCTAGTGGGTACTGGCCCACTAAACTCACACAAGGACAACCCACCGCGGTCATAGAACTCATGCGGTATATAACCTATCACGGGCACACAGGCCACATAGAGACTAAGCTATATGCATACGACCAAACCCATTATAGGGGAATCCATAAACCTCATACCACTTGAAACCATACTCGAGCGATCGCCACCCTTACAAGGCCAAAATGGCCCAATTTCCATTGGTTTATATGAATATAATATTAATTTTCATGTTCCGAGGTAAAAACCCATTCACGAGACTCAAACAGGCTGAAAAACGCTCATCCTGGTTGACTTAAGGTGCAAGTCGGTTGACCTAGACCACAGCAAGTTGGTCGACCTGCCATGAATGGGTCGGTCAACCTGCCATCTTGATTGGTCGATCGGCTGAGAATGCAGTAAGGGAGGTGACCGCGTTCTGCTGGTCGCGCTCATCCTGAGGACCGCGACCGCCATAGACGCGGTTGGCCATCCGACCGTGTCTATGAACAGCCTTTCCAGTCCCCTTCAAGTGAACGTGGTTTCTGTTCAAGCCGCGTTCACTATCCACAAGTTGAACGTGGTTGGGGAGTCGACCACGATCTCGCTTACGATCCGGGCCTTCATAAACCCGTGCAAAATCATCTGTTCCATGCCCTGTTTGCCTCGTGCGAAGAGGAAAATATAGAAAACACCTCATATGCCTTCCACACATTGGAAGGACTCAAAAAACACAAAAAAGATCAAAGAAATGGGCGATTACATCAATTTCCCCCCCCCCCCCACACATCCATGTCACTCCATCAACACATTCGGCCTCATCCGGGCCTCAAACCGTGAGAAAACCCAACCAAATCAAGGTGAATCACATCCCGACATTCTAGTGGTTCGAAATCTAGCAATTAAATCGAAGAACGCCACCCAAATTGCGGAATCGTCTCTCACCCCCGAAATATGCATTTTAACCCCCCAAAAAAAGGAATCCCACTCAAACTCGCTCTAATCGGCACGAAATCGCGGGAAACCAAAGTACAAGGGTTAGGGATCCGTCCCCCTACCTCTTTCGAAGAAACCACATGAATCCAACGTTGATTCACACTGAAAATACCTCGTTCCACAACCAGATCTTCTCAAAATTGCGAAAACTCCTCGCCACAGCACCGCCTCCCGACTGTGCAGCCTTTCACCTCGCCCGCAGATCCTCCCTGTCGGTCGTCGGAGAAGAAGAGGGAGAGAGGGAGAGATGTGAGAGGGAGAGGGAGAGAATGAGAGAGAGAGGGAGAGTTACGGGAGAGGGGAGAATGAGGGGGAGGGGGTTTAATAAAAAGAATTTTTTCTTTCTTTTTCTCTTTTTTTTGAAAATCCACACAGGCTCCACACAAGCTCTAAAATTTTGGGAAAACATATTTTGACTCAAAAAAATTTCAATAAAAAGCTAGGCCGCTCATAGCGCCGCCACAGACCCAAAATAACTCACGCAAATACCATATAAGGGTCTAACAATCCAATATTAAAGTCTGAAACCAATATGGACACGATCTGCAACGTGCGAAAACATGATCCAAAATCTGGGACATTACAATATGTGTATTTTAAATAGAATAATGTAAGATTATTACCTTACAATGTTATGTCATGGATGGTATCAGAGACATGTTCGATCTTGGGACCTATCAAAATATTTGATTTTTAATTAAGCCTATTTCATTGTTGTTCAAATATTTCGTTTGGCCCATGCTTAATTAAATTAATTATTATTATTATTATGTCAAGAGAATTTATTTATTTTAATTATATATTTAATAAAAATCAAGGTTGCTACACTTTTAATCTTTCTCCCCTGAGAGAAGAGAGAGAGATCATCTAGGGCGAGGGAGAGGGTGAGAGAGAGAACGTGAGAGAGTAGTCACACGCTATAGAGAGAGGAGAGGAAGGGTGAGTGGCGGCTGTGGGTTTTCTTCCTTCTGTGATTGATTAAAGAAAAAATCCACGTAACACATGTATAGGTGGGTTGGGTCCTTTCCAAAAGAGCCCCTGACCACATATATTGTGTATACATTCGTGTATTATTGTGTGTATATATATAAAGCCCTTCTAATAATTATTTTCCCAAAAGAATTTAAGGCTTTTAATATATACATTTTTATAATGATACCCCGTCACCCAAGAATCTTATGTGTGTGATCCTCTAGACCCATAGTCACTCTGGTTTGAGACCCATTAACTTCTAATTCTCAATTAGAAGTAAATTAAACTTATTATTCACTTTCACTAGAGTCGAATAATAGTTTAATTTATTTTTAACCTATGATATGTTGTGTCTCCTCTGACTTGATGCCATTCTCGTCTAGTTTTTATGATTGGCAACAGTTGTTTGACCATTTGCTGACTTTTGCAACATCATCTTCTGATAAGTCAAAATATGTCACATTAGCTATTACAAGTAGGTGCATAGTCAGATTATTGCATATCTAGGCTAATGAAGGTCATTGCATGTTCATGTAGCTTACTCATACAAGGTCGGTGCATGTTTCATCTTAAGGCAGAATAAGGTCGATACATGCTTTGTCTCGCATATAGGTTGTTGTGTCCCTGTGGTTTTGATGATAGCAAACACTATGAGTCGTATTGTCTTTGCATACTGCATACATACGTGTTAATTCTGCATTGATAAGGTCTTGGTGCTGTCAATGTTTTTATGATGTCATAACAGTGTATGAAGCATTAAGTCTGTGCTCATCACATTGAGGTCAATGTGAGGTCCATGAATATCTCAGTCCATTGCATATGAATTTCGTGCACACTACAGTACACTGCATTTCAGGTTGCATGCATATACATTTCATCGAATTGGTTGTGTGAATAAAGTTCTCTCACAGGGAGACAACATAGGTCAGTGCACATCACTATTCACATGCACATTCATAGTCGAAGCTCATGCATATTTTGTGTGCAAAGTCAGTGCACATCTTGTATGACTGCATACAAGGTCGGTGCACACTTTGTAGAAATGCACACAAGGTTGGGCAATTTTTGAAGAATGCATATGGAGTCGGTGCACATCTTGTATGACTGCATACAAGGTCGGTGCACGCTTTTTAGAAATGCACATAAGGTCGGTGCACATTTCTGCCTCATGCATATAAAGGTCAGTGCACCTTTTGCCTTGTGTATACAAGTCTGTGCATGTACTGTAGCATACTCAACTAAGGTCAGTGCATGTTACTATTTGTTGCATATAAGGTCAGTGCATGTTCATACGATAGGTCGGTGCACATTCTCCATCCTCACTGCTCAAGTCTGTGAACATCATGCCTGCGCAGAATGCAAGGTCGGTGCATGTTGTCCTTTGCACAAGTCAAGGTCGGTGCACATCTTCTTGGTAGAAACTAGGTAGGTGCATATCACTATTCACATGCATGCATAAAGGTCAGTGCATGTTTAGTTTTATGGCATATAAGGTCGGTGCATAATTTGCTAGCATGCATATCAAGTCGGTACACCGTGTGCTGGTCCGCATACAAGGTCGATGCATACTTTGTTAGTCTACATGTAAGGTCAGTGCATATTTCTTATCGAGCATATAGAAGGTTAGTGCACATTTGTCTTGGGCCCATATAAAGTCAGTGCATATTGACTGTGCTACATATATAAGGTCTAACCATGTTTGCACTTTTCTTCAACAGGCTAAGGCATTTCCTCCAACCTGGCATACTCTCGAGCATCTAAACCGCATGGGGGCAGATATCATCGTCTGTCACGTGATCACTTAAAGTCACACCTGAAGCATGAGCTCGTGAGGGGTTAACAGAACCAATGATTGGCACATGATCTAAGGACCTTCTGTCACGAGGATCGTTGTCCTATATGCACCCGACACGTGGCTTCTCTGGAAAAGGTGGGAACGAGCCTTCCACACGCCGGATGCGTAAGGTCGTGGGAACCCAGCCTGAAGCCCTATAAGAAGGCATCTTCTGTGACCAAACTGAATAGAGGATAAGAGGCGGCCATAGAATAGCCATATAAAAGAAAAGCAGGAGAAGCTTTGGGAGAAGAAGAGGAAGGAGAGAGTTAAGAAAAAGGAGAGAAAACAGAGTATCGTAGAAGAAAGTTGAGAAGAAGAAGTGAGTAGAGAGGAAGAAGAGAGTCTAGGCAAGGATGACTCTTCCTGACTTCTAGATAAAATCTAGAGTTAGATTGCTCTATTCGAAGAGCTACATTTCTGTCTTCTATCTATATTTCATTTATTCCATTATTTTCTTTTCAAATCTACTTTAAGCTATGTATCAGCAGAGCTAAGCTGTATTGCTCAGCGGGCGAGGGTGTTCCTCGGACAGCAAGCTATAAGGTTCAATGGTTGTAGGGATTTCTATCCCCAAAGCTGTGGATCAGCGGTCTTCAAGCTATGTGGCAGTAGGAAGCCTTACTCGGTTGAGTAAGGGGTGGACATAGATCTCTAGATAGAGATCGAACCACCTTAAAACTCTCTTGTCTTGTGAATGATTTACTGCTTTATCTCCGAGTAGATGAATGCTTAGGCTCGCCTGATGGTTTAGCATGTGTTTGATTGGATTGAGGTTCGTCTGCCGTGTTCATCTACCTCTCTCCACCTTGCGCCTTCAACTAAGTCACTATTGCTGGTCGATTTAACGCGCTTGTAGGATCGTTCATCTTCTGAATTTGTGTATGAGTTTATAGCAGTTCATTTAATTTCTGTACTAGTTCTTTTAAACTGCTATTGTGTGTTTATCTTTGGGGTTAGATATATTCACCCCCCCTCTAGCTCTATTCTTCACACCCATCACTTGGTATCAGAGCCTACCTCTCCCTTAGGGCTTTACATCCGGAGAGTTTAGAATGGATGTTAGAGGGTTAACTGCTGAGGACCACTCCACTAGCAAGCCACCTTTCTTTGATGGATCTAGTTATTCTTACTGGAAGAATTGCATGGAGGTATTCCTTCGTGCTAAGGACTATGAGATTTGGAAGGTTGTCAGTAAGGGTCCATTAGATTTACCTCCAGACGAAGAGTTCTGGACCAAGGAGCATATCCGTAGGTCCACCTTGAATTGGGCGGCCATTAATGCTATACAATGTGCACTCCATCCCACCGAATTCTCCAGAATTTCCTCCTGTATCACAGCCAAGGAGATGTGGGATAAGCTGAAGGTTATCTATGAAGGGACTTCTCAGGTTAGGGAAACCAAGGCAAACATGTTGGTCTCTGAGTATGAGGCTTTCAGAATGAAGCCTGATGAGTCCGTGTCTGAAATGTATGCCCGTATGATGGTGCTCACTAATGGCTTGAGAAGCTTGGGTCAAGTGTATAGTGAGTACAAGCTGGTTAGGAAAATCCTTAGGTCCCTGACACCTACCTGACATACCAAGGCCACCATAGTAGAGGAGTCAAGGAACCTTGCTACCACGACCGTAGATGAGCTCATTGGCTCTCTTATGACTTATGAGCTGAACCTTAAAGGGTAGATGAGTCTGAGAAAAGGAAGAAACCCTTGGCTCTAAAGGTTCTAGTAACAAAGGGTCGTCTAGTGAACACAGCTCCTCTAGCTTAAATGAAAACAATGATGATTTTGCAAGTTTACTAGGAATTTCAAAAGGTTTTTGAGGAAGGAAGGAAAGGGGTTTAGGAAAAAGTATTTTTCTGACAAAAGGCAACCAAAGCATAAATATGATGCTGCCAAGAAAATTGATAGCAATGTCTGTTATAATTCCAAGAAGGCAGGACATCTCAAGACAGATTGTCCGGAGTTCAAAGACAAGCAGCCCAGATGGAAGAACAAGAAAGGAAAGGCTATGGTTAGCACCTGGAGCGATGAAGATGAAGGAAGTCAGAGCAGCTCCTCTGACAGTGAGAAAGAAGACAAGCTATGCTTGATGGCCAAAAGTGATGAAGACAAAGAAAGCAATGATGAGGTAACTTCCCCTTTTGAAAATTTTACTCATGATGATTGGGAAGAAGCATATACTGAGTTACTTGATAAATATGATGATATGAGAAAAGAATACCGACATTTGAAAAGGAAAACTAATTTTGTAATTCATGATACATCTCTGAATGATAAAATTGCATGTCTGGAAATTGAAAATCTCAATTTAAAAAAGCTCTTGATGAAACTGAGTGTGATAAAGTCATCTTGATTGATTTAAGAACTGAAAATGAAAATCTGATGAACACCATTGATGAACTCAAACTTAGAATACATGAATTTTAGGAAGAAACAAGGATAGCCACTGAAAAATATGAAGTTGTCAATGGTGTGAATGTTGAATTGAAAAAGACAATAGAAAAGTTAGAAAAAGAAAATAAAGACAAACAAAACTCCCTTGAAGGCATGACACAAGGTACAGAAAATCTGAATGCCATCTTGGGAACAAAAAGTAATTTCAGAAAGGAAGGTTTGGGTTTCAACCCAACTAATAAGAGAGGTTTGACGTGAGAACTATCTCCTTTGAGGCAAAAATGGGACATTTCAACCCCTGATAAAAATGACTTCTGGAGAAAGTCAGAATAAGAACAAAACGAAAAATATTAAGAAAACTAAGCCCAGTGCCAAGGACAAGGGCAAAAGGAAGATAGAGGTGTCTAGGGAATCATGCTCATACACTCCTACACCTCAGACCAAGGGACATGCTAGGGGTCAGTCTTCTAAGGCTAGAGTTCAAGGAAGCCCCAAGGCCAAAACAACCCAGTCACCAAAGAATGGTCGAGGCACCCATCAATGTGCATCGACCTCTACCTCTTCTTGGTATAATTCCTCTAGGAATCAAGGGCAGAGTAGATGTACCTCAGGTCAAGGCTACTACAATACAGCTCCGACCTACTCTACATTTCACAACTCGTATAACCACAACTTTAGTAAGGGAGGTCTAGGTAGCTTCTACATGAGGCCAATGCCACATCATTTTCAGAATCGATATTCACTCAGATGCATCAGCCTCACCCTTGGAATTCTATATGCAGACTAGGCACAACAATTTCAGAGCCAAAATTCCTATGGCTTTGTCAATTCATGCCCAGTCAGCCTAGGGTCTACAGTGCACCTACTACTCCCAATGCCCATTGGACCAAACGCTGGCAAAGAAATTTTAAGAATAGTTTTAAAAGGAAGAAACAAGCCACAGCACAAAAGCAATCCTCCAAAATTAAAAGTGGCAAGAAAAAGCAGACCGACTGAATGATAAGAAATCCACAAATGTCATAAAGAAGCTAAATCAAATGTGGATACCAAAACATCTAGTCTCTAGTCTGCATGAAATAAATGCTTTTCTGGGGCCCAAACAGCTTTGGGTTCCAAACCTTTCCACTTGATCTTCCATGCAGGTATGCTGGCAGCCAATCAAAACAGATGGTATCTTGACAGTGGCTGCTCCAGGCACATGATCGGGGATAAAGACAAATTTTGCATGTTGGTGAAGAAGGATATAGGTCATGTTACCTTCGAGGTAATACCAAAGGGAAAATAGTTGGATCAGGTAAAGTAGGTAAGTGTTCTTCTTGTTGCATTGATGAAGTGATGTTGGTAGAAGGCCTTGCCTATAACTTGCTTAGCATTAGCCAGCTATGTGATAAAGGTCATAAAGTGTTTTTGACTCTCTTGCATGCATAATTTTTGAACCTAATTCTGAATCTGTCAAATTTTCTGGTAAGAGAATCAATAACATCTACATGATAGACTTAGATGATGCAGCACACACAAATGTATGCCTCACTATCAATAAGGATGACTTAGCCTGTCTTTGGCACCGTAGGCTAGGTCATGCTAGCTATCATGTATTGCCAAATTAAATAAACACAGCATGGTAAGAGGTCTCCCTGAAATCTCATTCAAGACAAACCATAAAATCTATGAGGCCTACACTCAATGCAAGCAAACTAGAAAGTCATTTAAGTCAAGAACTGAAAGCTTATCTTCTAAACCATTTGAGCTGATACACATGGATTTATTTGGACCATCTAAGTCAGCCAGCTTATCTGGTAAAAGATATGGTTATGTTTTAATAGATGACTTCTCTAGGTTTACCTAGGTATTTTTCTGACTCATAAAAATGATGCATTTGAGGAATTTCAAGAATTTTATCATAAAATAAATCAGATTAGTGAGCATTCAATTCTGAATATCTTGTCTGATCATGGAGGTGAGTTTGAAAACTCACAATTTGATATTTTATGTAGGGAAAATGGGATTAACCATAAGTTCTCCTCTCCAAGAACTCTAGAGCAGAATGGAGTAGTTGAAAGGAGGAATAGAACTTTGGTGGAAATGGCTAGGACAATGCTGGTGGAAGGAAATCTGCCTAGGAGGTTTTGGGTTGAGGCTGTAAACACTTCCTGTTACATTATCAACAGGGCCTTGATAAGACCTTCAACTCAAAAGACTCCCTATGAGATTCTTAAGGGTAAGAAACCTTCACTAGCACATTTCAAGGTCTTCGGTAGTAAGTGTTTTATTCATGTCAATTATATAAGGGACCTTGATAAATTTGAACCTAAAAGTGAACATGGAATCTTTCTAGGTTATTTTGAAATGTCCAGAGCCTATAGAATATATAATCTTAGCTCAAAATTTGTTGAGGAATCACCATATGTTGTCCTTGATGAGCATGCTAATAAATCTGAAACAGATTTTTGCAGAGACAAAGACGATGGTGATATTTATGAGGGCAAAGAAGAGCCAAATATTGAACCTGCAGAAGATGGTGAGACAAATGGGTCTAAAGTTCAGGGGGAGGAAAATGAAGAAATAGGTAATCAGCTTACCAATATCAGAGTCCTTAAAGATCATCATTTAGATAATATAGTTGGTAATCTGAATGAACCCCCTAGGACTAGATCATATTTTAGGATTGAAAATGAGTTGAATTCTTTTGCACTAGTCTCACAAATAGAACAAAAAAACATAGATAGTTCCTTAGAGGATGTGCATTGGATAAATGCCATGCATGATGAGCTGAACCAATTTGAAAGGAACAAGGTATGGCACCTAGTCCCTAAACCTTCTCATAGCTCAGTTATAGGCACTAAATGGATTTTTAGGAATAAAACTGATGAGCAGGGAAATGTAGTTAGAAATAAAGCTAGGCTAGTGGCACATGGTTACATCCAAGAATATGGGGTAGATTTTGAAGAATCTTTTGCCCATGTTGCCAGATTAGAAGCTATTAGAATACTTTTAGCATTTGCTTATAGCCTAGGAATAAGATTACAGCAAATGGATGTTAAATCTGCTTTCTTGAATGGTTTATTTAAGGAGGATGTGTTTGTTAAACAACCTCCAGGTTTTGAATGCCTTGATTTTCCTGATCATGTCTATAAATTATATAAGGCATTATATGGACTGAAGCAAGCACCCAGGGCCTGGTACGACATGCTGAGCTACTTCCTCACAGGTAAGGGTTTCTCAAGAGGTGAAGTTGACCAGACTCTATTCACTACAGTAAGTAACAATGACATTCTTGTTGCTCAAATTTATGTCGATGATATAGTGTTTGGGTCAACTAAATCTGAAATGTATGAGGAATTCCCTAAACTAATGACAGATGAATTTGAAATGAGCTCAATGGAAGAATTGAAGTTTTTCCTTGGGTTGCAGGTCAATCAAACGATGGAGGGAAGCTTCATCACACAGTCCCAATACCTAAGGGACCTGCTGAAAATGTATCAGCTAGAAAATCTCAAAGCTATAACTGCACCTATGGGCACATCAACCAGTCTTGTTGGTTACCCAAAAGGTAAATTGGTTAACACCAAGCTTTATAGAGGTATGATCGGATCCCTTTTATACCTTACTACATCTCGACCTGATATTCAATTTTTAGTATGTTTTTGTGCTAGATTTTAGGCTAGTCCTAGAGAATCACACATGAGTGTAGTGAAAAGGATCTTTAGGTATCTATCAGGCACCCCTGACTTAGGTCTATGGTTTCCTGCTAAGTGTGACTTCGACTTAGTAGCTTACACTGATGCAGATTATGTTGGGTGCAGGATAGATAGAAAAACTACTAGAGGATTTTCTCAATATCTTGGTGGTTGTCTAGTATCTTGGGCATCTAAGAAGCTACTCACTGTTGCTCTTTCCGCTGCTGAAGCAGAATATGTTGCAATAGGGAATTGTGCAGCCCAAGTCTTATAGATAGAGCACCAACTTGCTGATTATCACATCAATCTAGGATGCACACCTATTCTATGTGATAACACCAATGCTATTTCATTAACTAAAAATCATGTTCATCATTCTAGGACTAAGCACATTGAGATTAAACACCATTTCTTGAGAGATTAGGTGAGTAAGAATGAAATTGAGTTTCATTTCATTAAATTAGAAAAATAGATCGCTGATATCTTTACTAAGCCCCTTGAAAATGATAGATTTATATTTTTAAGAAGGGAACTAGGCTTATGTAATTTTCAGCATGATCCGTAATACTTTATCCTTGTTTGTTCTGAATAAATGCTCTCTCCTGAGTGCTTCATTTGCACATGTTTCAGATCATCATTTGAGTTAGTCTGTAAGTAGCATAACTGCATACTTTGCATCATACCCATCTTGTTCTCAAAGGTATATATAATGATAGTTGGGAGAAGGGTAGATATCTTCTGTCTGGAAACTCACATCATGTGTAGAGGCTAGTCCTCCGCCTGGTACCTTGAGTCAAGTGTCATATGTTGAGTCATGCATTTGTCTCTAGCATTGTCTTTACAGTATGATAGGTCAACATGATGTGTCCAATAGTGTTGCATAGAGTCAGGGGGAACATGTGTTTTCTTTTCTTTTTGTTAAAGAGAGTTCATAAACTGTCTATCAATTCTTATTCTCATCTCTGAACTTCTCGAAACCAAAATCTCTTAAGGTCAATGTCCCTGAGTATTCTTGATATTCAAATTACTTCCCTTGAGAAAATTTCACCTGCTATCCCTCTGTATCAAGTTGATACTCATCACTTGGTAGCACACTGTCTGTCATCTTGATCTTCATTCCTATCAGAACTTTGACCTTTAACTGGACATCACGTTGCTTCTCATCTACTTACACTTCTGAAAATCTGAAAGAATGACAAACTGATAATCAGTTCATGACTCTAAGCTACTAAAATCAGATATCTACTTCTGTAAGAATCTGAATGCACCATGAATGAACTGATGATTTATGCTTAATGAAATTTAGAGTCTAAAGACCTAGCTCAATGGAAAGGATAGTTCATTATAGTTAATACCTCTCTACCATTCTTTACATGTTGTGTCTGATTCTGTCTTTCAGAAACTGAAACTGTAAACTCTCAAGTACTCTTAGTTGAAAAGCCATTGAATTGTGTATTAATTTTTTTAACAAAACCTAAGGGCAGCTAGGCAAAACTTTTTAGTCAAAACTTGTTGACAGAGCAATGACTGAATGCACAGAGAAACTGGGTCCTCTATCAAAGAAAGTGTAGCACCCCGTATAAAAAAATGATAAAAAATATTATTATTAATATTTTCCAAATAAAAAAATTATTAGATAAACTCTTTAGGAATGTAAGAAGTGGGAACACGAAGTTATCATATGTAAAGAATTATTCATTTAATAAGTGGCTTCCTAGTGTAGTTGGTTAAGTAACTTGCCTTTCAACCCAATGACCAAGGTTCAAATCCTAGCATCCACCATTTACGTTTTTGCCAAATAATTATATGTTATTATGTAAGAAGTAGGAACACGAAGTTATCATATGTAAAGATTATTCACTTAACAAGTGGCTTCGTAGTGTAGTTGGTTAAGTAACTTGCCTTTTAACCCAATGACCAGGGTTCAAATCTTGGTATCCACCATTTACGTTTGTGCCAAATAATTATATACGATAGGCTAGCAATACACGACCCCCCCGCCAGGCTTGTGATTTTTTAGACAAACCTGCGTTGGCATCTGTCCTTTTCATATGTGAATAATGCCATGAATAGTATCACTTTTTATTTAAAACGAATTTTTCAAGAAAAAATTTTATGTAAAAATAGAGAAAAATATAAGGATCTTATCCATGAAATTTCATTAACTAACTCCATCAAATTTTAAAGATAAAAATCATGAAAGTTAAGTGGGAAGTTTAAAATAAATAAACCACCCTCTCATAGGAGATACAATCCACCAGACAACCTTTCGATTTTCCTTATCCCCAACAGCCTGTATAAGCTGGCATCCCACTGAGATCCGATTTTCACGGATCTTGTTTCCCCTCTTGCCAACTCAAACCTTATATTATACTCCTAACGAAGCAAACCTTCGTTGGCTAGAAGGCTTGCTGTTGAGAAGGGGAGACACTTCTGAAGGGTTGCAGAGAAGGGAAGAGTTGCTTCTTCCATTTGCTACAACTACTGCCACTTCACAGAGGTAGATGTTCTCAACTTTTAACTAAACTAATAGCTAATCTAGGATGATTAGTCTAGGCATTTAGTCTTAGGCTCATTTCCATGCGATATTTAGTGTTTATAAAGCATGTGTTGGCTTAAATCTAGGATGATTAGTATGCCTTAGCTTCATACCTAAGATAATTAGCATGTATTAACTTTATACCCAGAATAATTAGCAAGTATTAGTCTCATATCTAGAATGATTAACATGTGTTGGCTTAAATCTAGGATGATTAGCATGCATTAGCTTCATACTTGAGATGATTAGCATGTATTAGCTTTATACCTAAGATAATTAGCATGTATTAGCCTTATACTGAAAATAATTAGAAAGTATTAGCAAGTATTAACAAGTATTAGTAAGTATTAGTCTCATACCTAGAATAATTAGCATGTGTTAATTTAAATCTAGGATGATTAGCATGTATTAGCTTCATACCTAAGCCGATTAGCATGCATTAGCTTCATACTTGAGATGATTAGCATGTATTAGCTTCATACCTAAGCCGATTAGCATGCATTAGCTTCATACTTGAGATGATTAGCATGTATTAGCTTTATACCTAAGATAATTAGCATGTATTAGCCTTATACCCAGAATAATTAGCAAGTATTAGCAAGTATTAGTCTCATACCTAGAATAATTAGCATGTGTTAGCTTAAATCTAGGACGATTAGCATGTATTAGCTAATATCTATATTTGATATAGTTCATGCTTTAGTAAAGGGCCTGTCATTATGTCAATTTCTGTGAAACTAAAACCACCATGTTAAAGATGTTATATGAGAGAAACTAAAGCCTGAAAATAGTGAAAGAAGAAATTGTAGTCAAGAGGATGAAAAATGTGGAAAAAGACCAAGTTGAAAGAGGCCAAGTGGAAAAAGACCAAGTTGAAAGCACAATGAAATGATATTGAAAATAGGGGGTTCTAAGAAGGAGAATAATGAAAAATCTAGAGAGAATGAGAATATGTGAAAGAAGAGAAAGTCATAGATTGGAAAGTTAGGAAGAAGTTTTATGAAGAGTGCAGAGAGAGAAAATGAGAGGAAGAAGGTGAAAAAATATGAAAAAAATGAGATCTATAGGCGCAGGTGAACAGTTACTGAGTAAAAAATAGAACCGTTGAAAATTCATTATAACTTAAAAACTAAGAAGAATTGGAGGATGTGGTAGAAGAAGAAAATCTATATCTACAAGAGAAGAAGAACTTTTGTGAAGAACTCAGAGTGAAAGGAGGATTGGAAGGGCATGAAAATTGGGGAACAAAAGAAAGTATCGACCCTGCCTGTTGAAGAGTCGACCCTGCCTCTTGACAGGGTCGACCCTGCCTGTTCACTGCGTTGACGCGGTGAACGGCAGAGTCGACCCTGCCTCTTGATAGGGTCGACCCTGCCTGTTCACTGCGTTGACGCGGTGACGGCAGAGTCGACCCTGCCTGTTGACAGGGTCGACCCTGCCAGTTCACCGCGTGTTCGCAGGGTTGACGCGATGAACTGCAGGGTTGACGCGATGAACTACTGAGTCGACACAGCGGCTCATTACGTTAACCTGATCGTTAGGCTTTCACTTTTGCCATCTCCACTGATAGATGGCAGCCTGAGAGGTGATATTTAACTCCTGACAGGGTCCTCTAAACCCTGTATAGTTCCCAGGAAGGGCATCCCACAGTGAGGGTGTCGTTTCTAAAATTGTCAGGTGGCCCATAAGGCACCTCTCTTATCTAGTTTTTTTCCTGTATCAAACGTTACTGGTTTCCACTCCTAGTTCATCCCTACACATCAATGCGCCCTTGGATTCCATTCCATAATTCCACCTTATATATCATACTGGTCAAACCTTGAAATTCCATATTGGCTATAAATGAGAGTGGATGTCAATATACATGATTAATGCTGTGCATATAGGGCCCGGTCTGGTCCTGGGGGGAGCACCCGAAGGTACTTGTGCCCATGGGAGTTTATTGACCACGGTGTTTGGCATTGCACCGAGTACTTGCTTGCTAGGCTTTAGACATTCCACTCATTCTCGTGATATTACTTGATTGATTTGACTTGAGACCCGCAGAAGGGTAAAGTTTTACTTGAATGAAATTGATAAATAGCCAATTCCAGTTTTACATGCTTGAATTTATATTACTTTCTATTACTTGCTTGACATGAGTTCTTACTCTCTTGGAAAGATTTCGTTAATTCAGTTATTACTTGCTTGAATCTCTTGCTATTGCTGCATTGAAGTTGGAATCCTTATACTCTCACTTGTTATTCCTTCACTGCTCTTGTCGATTTTTACAATCCTTGATATCTACTCATCTACATGCATAGTTTTACTGACATTAATTGAACTTGTAAACCACTTAAAGCCTGTTAAATCTTGAGATGTAATTCCTACTGAGCGATTCGCTCATCTAGTTGTTTTCTAATATTTTCAGGTA
Organism: Amorphophallus konjac; assembly: GCA_022559845.1. Lineage (NCBI taxonomy): Eukaryota > Viridiplantae > Streptophyta > Magnoliopsida > Alismatales > Araceae > Amorphophallus > Amorphophallus konjac. Next base: position 19,135 of record JAHNEJ010001275.1, on the reverse strand, counting down.
ATTTGGATGTCAACCAACACTCGGAAGGGAATGAGACTGAGTGATGAGTGTTAGAGTGAAGTTATCAAATTGTCATGTCCTTTGTGTTATTGTATTAGTTCACTTATGTCAGTTGTATCAATTCATCTATGTCATTTGTATTAGTCAACTTGATTAGAACTGCTTAAGATTTGAAGCCTAGTCGTTGGACTCTGGGAACATATGTATTTGTCCTTTGATTAGTTGTGACAATTGTCAGCTCGTACTATTTGTATTAATTTCGAGTTAAATCTTAGTTATTTGCGCACTCTGATATTTACATGATTGACACGATCTATATAGACGCGTCACGCCTCCGGGTAATCTTCCGCGCTCGGGGCGTGACAGTCTTCGTGGTATCAGAGCCTAGGTTTTCAAACCTAGGGAACTAGAAAAAATAATGGTTAGAAATTGAAATCTAAGTAAAAACTTGAGTCCAAGGATAGGTAAAACCTAAGTCCAGGTAGAGATAGATAAGTAGACCTTACCTGGTGAGATGGATAGAGCCATGGGTTAAGATTCTAATGACTTTACCCTTATAAGTAAAACCGACCCTTATCTTACTTAAACACTCTAAATATTTTTGTAGGATCATGGCTGCTGAAAGAGCACAATGGCGCGAGATGCAGCGCACCGTGCAGGGCCTTACACAGGCACTACAGCAAGTGGCCCATGGCGGAGCTAACCATGGAGCGGGTGACCTCCACAGGAGTTTCCGTAACATGAACCCACCAAGGTTCACAGGTTCTTCCGACCCCGAGGATGCCGAGAATTGGCTAAAGGAGATGGAACGAATTTTCCGTGTAATGTAATGCACAGACGAGGAGAAAGTTTTACTGGCTGTATTCCAACTTGAGTGGGACGCTCGATGCTGGTGGGAATCCATAGAAGCAACACTGCCAGAATACCATGTTACATGGGATGAATTCATGGAGTATTTCAACAACAAGTACTTCTCCGATCATATCCAGGAAAAGAAGGCCACGGAATTTGCCGTTCTAAAACAACGGGGCTTGAAAGTGGCCGAGTATGAGGCCTAGTTCTCCAGATTAGTCTAGGTATGCACCCCACTTGGTGTGTACAGAAAAGATGAAGGCGAGAAGATTCCTCAACGGGCTTCGGCCCCATTATATCACACAACTTGCCCCGATGGACATCCAAGTCTATTCGGAGATGGTTCGGCGTGCTCAACTGCTGGAAGACGCCACCGAATTATCTGAGAGAATCCGAGGAAGAGACAAGAAGGAACCCGTCACAAGCCCGGGAAAATTCAAACAATCCTTCAACAAGAAGCGATTCTTCATGGGAGGGGAGCCCTCTAAGTGAAGAAATTCCAGAAGAATGACAGGCCATTCTCCACCACCACACCATCAAAGGAGATTTGCAAGTATTGTGATAAAGCTGGTCATAAGACCGAGGAATGTTGGAGAAAGTTAGGAGCTTGTCTTCGATGTGGGAGCCGAGAGCATCGAATCCCAGACTGCCCACTGATGAAGGAACAAGACACCAAAGACGAGAAGCGTCCGGTAAAGAAACAAGGCCGTCTGCAAGCTCTCCAAGAGACGGAACCCACTAAAGGTGGAATTGTGGAAGGTACTCTCACTATTTGTTCAAAAACTGCTCAAGTTTTATTCGATACCGGAGCAACTCATTCATTCGTTTCCAAGAACTTTGCTGCTTCATTTTCTAAGAAACATGAACTGTTAGATTTGGTCATATCTACACCTCTTGGGAATGAGTCTGATATCACTTATCACTATCCAAACTGTGAAGTGATGATTAAGGGAAATAATTTACCTGCTGACCTGATATGCCTAGATATAAAGGGTTATGATGTCATACTAGGTGCCGACTGGCTATCCACATACCAAGCAACTGTAGATTGCCGGCATGGCAAGGTAACTTTCGTAGATTTCCCAGAGCTAGTTTACAATAGCCCTCGGAGTAAATCACTTCTTATATCAGCACTCCGAGCTAGTAAACTTATGAATAAGGGATGCATGACTTTCATAGCATTCGTGACTGCCACGGAAGTCGAGAAGGTTAAACTTGAAGACATCCGTGTAATTCGGGATTTTCCCGATGTTTTTCCAGAAGATTTAACCGGCTTACCCCCGGAAAGGGAAGTGTCGTTCACAATCGACCTTGTCCCTGGTGCTCGTCCTATTTCCAGGGCACCATACAGAATGTCCCCTGCTGAGCTGAAGGAACTAAAAGAGCAGCTAATGGAGTTATTGAACAAGGGTTTCATCAGGCCGAGTACTTCCCCATGGGGAGCACCCGTGCTATTCGTCAAAAAGAAGGACGGATCGATGAGATTATGCATAGATTATCGACAGCTAAATCACCTTACAATCAAGAACAAGTATCCACTGCCAAGGATTGATGAGCTGTTCGATCAACTATCTGGAGCTTTATATTTCTCCAAGATTGATCTTCGTTCTGGTTACCACCAATTGAAGATCAAAGAAGAAGACATTCATAAAACTGCATTCCGAAGCAGGTATGGGCATTACGAATTTACTGTTATGCCTTTCGGACTAACAAATGCCCCCGCAGCTTTTATGCAGTTAATGAACAGCATATTCAGGCCCTATTTAGACCAATTTATTGTGGTCTTTATTGATGATATTCTGATCTATTCAAAGACCGAAGAGGATCATGAAGAACACCTCAAGAAGGCATTGCAGATATTAAGGGGAAACAAGCTATATGCCAAATTCAGCAAATGCGAGTTTTGGCTCGAGGAAGTATCCTTCTTAGGCCATATCATTTCGAAGAACGGAATTGCTGTTGACCCATCAAAGGTCGAAGCCGTGAAGAACTGGGAACGACCCACAAATGTAACTGAGATTCGGAGCTTCTTGGGTCTAGCTGGTTACTATCGGCGTTTTATAAAGGACTTCTCCAAAATTGCTGTTCCCCTGACCAGGTTAACCCGCAAGGAAGTGCCTTATGAGTGGAAGGAAGACTGTGAAAAGAGTTTCCAAACTTTGAAGGATCTCTTGACCACTGCTCCAGTCTTATCATTACCAATGGAAGGAGAAAAATACGAGGTATATACCGATGCTTCTGGTATTGGCCTCGGATGTGTATTGATGCAGAATGGGAGAGTCATTGCATACTCTTCCCGACAATTGAAGAAACATGAAGAGAACTACCCAGTTCATGACTTAGAACTGGCCGCAGTAGTATTCGCTTTAAAGATCTGGAGGCACTATCTCTACGGAGAACAATTCACTGTGTACTCCGATCATAAAAGCCTCAAGTACTTATTCTCCCAAAAGGAGCTGAACATGCGGCAAAGGCGTTGGCTCGAGTATCTCAAGGATTTCGACTTACTATACAGTACCATCCTGGTAAGGGTAATTCCGTAGCTGATGCCCTTAGTCGAAAGCCGAGAACAATATTGGCCAACTGCATGATACAAGAATGGAAACTGCTGGAGAAATTCTCTGAGCTTGATATCAGCACAGATGAGAAGAACATGTGTATTATTCTATCTCATATGAGCCTACATCCAGATTTGCTACCTGAAATCAAGAAGTTACAAGAAGAGGATCCCTCGCTAGTGGAGATAAAGAGCAAGCTGGACGAGAGACTGGATTTCAAGCTGGCACCTGATGGCAGATTACTATTTCATGCACGGACATGTGTGCCCGACTGTCCCGAATTGAAGAAGAAGATTCTTGAAGAAGCTCATAGATCGAGGTACACAATCCACCCTGGAGCTACTAAGATGTACCAAGACTTGAAAAGAACTTTCTGGTGGCCTAACATGAAAAGGGAGGTAGCAGACTTTGTGTCTCGTTGCCTCACATGCCAACAAGTGAAGGCGAACATCAAAAACCCGCCGGAAGCTACATCCGCTGGATATTCCCAAGTGGAAGTGGGAAGACATTGGCATGGACTTTATCATGGGTTTGCCCAAGTCTAGGGGCGGATATGATGGAATTTGGGTAATTATCGACCGGTTAACTAAATCGGCCCATTTCTTACCCATCAAAAGTCGATGGTCAGTCGACGTACTTGCTGCCCTGTATATTAAGGAGATGGTTAGATTGCATGGAGTTCCCGTCTCGATCGTATCTGACCGAGACCCACGCTTCACCTCTCATTTTTGGAAGGGTCTACAACACTCTCTGGGGACGAAACTTAATTTCAGCACTGCTTTCCATCCCCAGACAGATGGTCAGACTGAAAGGACAAATCAGGTTGTTGAAGATATGTTAAGGGCATGTATTATAGATTTCGGCGGAAGCTGGCATGACCACTTACCACTAGCCGAATTTGCATATAATAACAGCTATCAAGCTAGTATTCAAATGGCTCCTTTCGAGGCGCTTTATGGCAGGAGTTGTCGTTCTCCAATATGCTGGGAAGAAGTCGGTGAAAGACAAATTCTAGGCCCAGATATGGTTAGAGATTCGACTGAGAAGATACACCTTATCAGAGAGAGACTTAAGGTAGCTCAGTGCAGGCAAAAATCTTATGCTGATAACAGAAGGAGAGATTTGGAATTTCAAGCGGGTGACCATGTATTTCTCAAGGTATCTCCCGGCCGAGGTATTAGAAGATTCGGTGTTAAGGGCAAGCTTACACCAAGGTTTATCGGTCCATTTGAAGTATTGGAAAGAGTGGGCGAGGTGGCTTACCGCATTGCCTTACCTCCTCAACTCTCGGAAGTGCACAATGTATTTCATATATCTATGCTGAAGAAATATGTGCACGACCCTTCTCACGTCATCAATCATGCTGAATTGGTGATTCAAAGGGATCTTACTTATGAACAAAGGCCGATGCAGATCCTCGACCGCGAAGTTCGAGTTCTAAGGAGCAAGACGATCCCTATGGTAAAAATCCAATGGAATCGATGCTCGGAGCAAGAAGCAACTTGGGAGACCGAGGAATCTATGAAGAGAAGATACCCAGAACTATTTTAGTCGGCAAGTATCTTATACTTTCTACAGTATCCTTATGTAGTTGAATTTACCCTTATACAATTGAATTTGGGGACCAAATTCTTTTAAGTAGGGGAGGGTGTAGCACCCCGTATAAATTTTTTTTATTATTATTAATATTTTCCAAAAAAAATATTAGATAAACTCTTTAGGAAGTTTATGTAAGAAGTGGGAACACGAAGTTATCATATGTAAAGATTATTCACTTAACAAGTGGCTTCCTAGTGTAGTTGGTTAAGTAACTTGCTTTTCAACTCAATGACCAGGGTTCAAATCCTAGCATCCACCATTTATGTTTTTTGCCAAATAATTATATGTTATTATGTAAGAAGTGGGAACACGAAGTTATTATATGTAAAGACTATTCACTTAACAAGTGGCTTCCTAGTGTAGTTGGTTAAGTAACTTATCTTTCAACTCAATGACCAAGGTTCAAATCCTAGCATCAACAATTTACTTTTTGTGCCAAATAATTATATACGATAGGTTAGCAATACATGACCCCCCTCCAGGCTTGTGATTTTTTTGACAAACCTACGTTGGCATCTGTCCTTTTCGTACGTGAATAGTGCCATGAATAGTATCACTTTTTATTTAAAAAGAATTTTTCAAAAAAAATTATATGTAAAAATAGAGAAAAATATAAGGATCTTATCCATGAAATTTCATTAACTAACTCCATCAAATTTTAAAGATAAAAATCATGAAAGTTAAGTGGGAAGTTTAAAATAAATAAACCACCCTCTCATAGGAGCTACAATCCACCAGACAACCTTTCGATTTCCTTATCCCCAACAGCCTGTATAAGCTGGCATCCCACTGAGATCCGATTTTCACGGATCTTGTTTCCCCTCTTGCCAACTCAAACCTTATATTATACTCCTAACGAAGCAAACCTTCGTTGGCTAGAAGGCTTGCTGTTGAGAAGGGGAGACACTTCTGAAGGGTTGCAGAGAAGGGAAGAGTTGCTTCTTCCATTTGCTACAACTACTGCCACTTCACAGAGGTAGGTGTTCTCAACTTTTAACTAAACTAATAGCTAATCTAGGATGATTAGTCTAGGCATTTAGTCTTAGGCTCATTTCCATGCGATATTTAGTGTTTATAAAGCATGTGTTGGCTTAAATCTAGGATGATTAGTATGCCTTAGCTTCATACCTAAGATAATTAGCATGTATTAACTTTATACCCAGAATAATTAGCAAGTATTAGTCTCATATCTAGAATGATTAACATGTGTTGGCTTAAATCTAGGATGATTAGCATGCATTAGCTTCATACTTGAGATGATTAGCATGTATTAGCTTTATACCTAAGATAATTAGCATGTATTAGCCTTATACCGAAAATAATTAGAAAGTATTAGCAAGTATTAACAAGTATTAGTAAGTATTAGTCTCATACCTAGAATAATTAGCATGTGTTAATTTAAATCTAGGATGATTAGCATGTATTAGCTTCATACCTAAGCCGATTAGCATGCATTAGCTTCATACTTGAGATGATTAGCATGTATTAGCTTCATACCTAAGCCGATTAGCATGCATTAGCTTCATACTTGAGATGATTAGCATGTATTAGCTTTATACCTAAGATAATTAGCATGTATTAGCCTTATACCCAGAATAATTAGCAAGTATTAGCAAGTATTAGCAAGTATTAGTCTCATACCTAGAATAATTAGCATGTGTTAGCTTAAATCTAGGACGATTAGCATGTATTAGCTAATATCTATATTTGATATAGTTCATGCTTTAGTAAAGGGCCTGTCATTATGTCAATTTCTGTGAAACTAAAACCACCATGTTAAAGATGTTATATGAGAGAAACTAAAGCCTGAAAATAGTGAAAGAAGAAATTGTAGTCAAGAGGATGAAAAATGTGGAAAAAGACCAAGTTGAAAGAGGCCAAGTGGAAAAAGACCAAGTTGAAAGCACAATGAAATGATATTGAAAATAGGGGGTTCTAAGAAGGAGAATAATGAAAAATCTAGAGAGAATGAGAATATGTGAAAGAAGAGAAAGTCATAGATTGGAAGGTTAGGAAGAAGTTTTATGAAGAGTGCAGAGAGAGAAAATGAGAGGAAGAAGGTGAAAAATGTGAAAAAAAACGAGATCTATAGGCGCAGGTGAACAGTTACTGAGTAAAAAACAGAACCGTAGATAATTAATTATAACTTAAAAACTAAGAAGAATTGGAGGATGTGGTAGAAGAAGAAAATCTATATCTACAAGAGAAGAAGAACTTTTGTGAAGAACTCAGAGTGAAAGGAGGATTGGAAGGGCATGAAAACTGGGAACAAAAGAAAGTATCGACCCTGCCTGTTGACAGGGTCGACCCTACCTGTTGGCAGAGTCGACCCTGCCTGTTGACAAGGTCGACGCTGCCTGTTCACTGCGTTGATGCAGTGAACGGCAGAGTCGACCCTGCCTGTCGACGCTACCTGTTCACTGCGTTGACGCAGTGAACGACAGAGTCGACCCTGCCTGTTTACAGGGTCGACCCAGCCTGTTCGCAGGGTTGACGCGATGAACTGCAGGGTTGACGCGATGAACTACTGAGTCGACACAGCCGGCTCATTACGTCAACTTGATCGTTAGGCCTTCTCTTTTGCCATCTCCACTGATAGATGGCAGCCTGAGAGGTGATATTTAACTCCTGACAGGGTCTCTAAACCCTGTATAATTCCAGGAAGGGCATCCCACAGTGAGGGTGTCATTTCTAAAATTGTCAGGTGGCCCATAAGGCACCTGTAAGACCCATGCCTTAATGGATCCTTAATGGATTTTATTCTATTATTTGTTCTAGAATTTTTGGCTATTTTCCTGGATTTTTAGGAATTTGTCTGGTATTTTTTCAGATTTATTTGAGGGTTATTAGAGATTAATGAGATTTTAATATATATAATAAATATATTTTATATATTTTAATTTCTTTTTTTCTTTTCTTTTAACCTCTCACCCTCTCTCTCTCTCCCCGTCGATCTCTCATTCACCCTCACGCTCTCTCTCTCCTCTTGCGATCGCCCCTCTCTCCTCCTTAGGGAACGCGGGCGAGACGGCGTCGGATTGAGGCGTGGTTGGCGCCGGTGGATTCCTCGCGTCGAGAGGAACACGTGGGTACCCATTTCGGCACGGTTCGGTGATCGTGGGAGCGGGGTGGAGCTTGAAGGCCCGGTGAGCCTACCTCGGTGCATGCGGCCTTTTCGCCCGTCTCGGCTTGCAAGAAGTAGGGGGATGGAATCCTGAGCTCGCTAGGAGCATTCCCTGTAGTTCATTTCGTTGTTTAGGCTTCCCGTTGTATGCTTGTGGTCATTTTCCCATTTTTAGTGTAAACGAGTAATTTAGCCGTTTAATGGGTTTGGGGTGATGCATGCGGGTGTTTTAAGCTTGGTTGTGTTGTTTAGCATGTATGGTTTGGCAGGTTACAGGTTTTCACGGCGTTACCCGACGATTTCTATCGTCCGGGAGGGCCTCGGTTTTCAAATCGAACCCGCCCGTGTTCCAGGTGGTGTGACGGTCCTGCCAGGAACCGTCACACACCTGACGGTCCTTAGTGGACGCGTTAATTCCAAACAACGGCCCAACATGGGCGCGTTATTTGGAGAGTAACGGTGGGAACCCCATCCGTTACTCGTGCGTAGTTTTACGTAGACCCGGTCAGGCGGTGCGCCCGACGGCCAGTCGGCCGGCCGTCGTTTCGGTCCGACGCGCCTGGGTTAGGGCGTCGCTTCGCCTGCTATCGGTTTTGAATACTGTTCGTTGATTTCTGGCCTCGGGTGGAAGTAACGGCGGTGATCCAACGCGTCGTTACGAAGTAACGCGCTGGGCCCCCACCGTCACTCCCCTCTTGGGTCGTTTGAGCTGGAACTCTGGTGGAAGTAACGGCGGGACACTGACGCGTCACTTCGGATGTAACGCGCTAGTCCCCCACCGTCGCTTGCCAGTAACGTATGGGCAGACGACCGCCATTTGCCTGTAGGTTTTGATATGTTCCCAGCCTTCTCGTTATGTGTTCCATAATATATAAGTGCCATGTTTATATTGTTTTAGTATTCAGTGGCATGTTTCTTATACCAATAGAGTAGCTTTTCTTTCCATGCAATGGAGCCACTGTTGTTGCCCTAAGGTCTGTTGAGTACCGACCCGCTTGAGGATGGCGGAGGGGTGTGTTTCCCATGCACGGTTTGTAAGCTAGTTCCGTGGGCTCCCAGCCAATGGTAGCGTCCTACCAAGGGAGAAAACTAGCTAGAGGGCCTGGCTCAGGCTAGAGTCAGTGTGTGCACACGTGGTCGGAGACTGTGGACTGACACCGACGGGTGCCACTCCGACTGGTCACTTGGTTTGGTACTGTTTACGCGCTTAGCTTGTCGCTTTGCCGACTGCGAGTGCTTGAGACGCAGTGTAAGTCGTCAGTGGACGCTTCTGGTTTCTGCTCCAGTGGTTGTCCTTCCTTGTTGTTTGGATTAGTTAAGGCTCATTCTATTTTGGTAGATTTAGTCTTAATCGCTTGCATTTACTTAGCTTTGGCATGCGTTAGCTGTTATACTTGCTTAGTTAGAGTTTACAGCTTTACTTGAGTAGTTATTCATGCCATTACCAGTTAGCTTATTTAAATGCATGCTCTATTTGCCGTTATTTATGCATGTATGCTTGTTTAGTGCGAGGTAGGGATCCGCGTGACCCCTACTGAGTCTGACTGTGACTCACCCTTTCTCCTTTAGGTGAGCCGCGCCCGTCGTCTCCCGGTGCTTCGTGAGCCGTTTTGGAGACCGTGTCTAGCTGCCAGCTTTAGTCGAGGCGCCTTTTGAGGCTTGCTTGTACTTTTGCCGGGGTATGCCCCGTGTAGTTGTACCTTTTGGACTAGTACTTTGGTTTATCTGGACTAGTATATATATATCACTCTGGTTATTTTTTCCACACTTGTGTTATTTTTAATGCTTAATTGTAATTTGCGCGTTCTAAATTCCAATTCGTTATGCATGCCCCTCAGCACTTTTCTACTAACCCTTCAGGGGCCTCATCAGCCTCTTGGGTGGCTTCCCCAGTTCTTGGTATCGGTGTATCGATGTTATCGGTATATCGGTATCCTGAACTTTGGGTCGTCATAGTTGGTATCAGAGCGTTGTTTGAGGAATTGTATAAGGAATTGAAATTTGTGCTTTGTCCAGAGCTAGTCCTGTAGTCGTCTATTGCCGGCATAGGGTGTTTTCTGCGTGACTGATGGTTTTTGCTGTTGTTTTGTGTTCTCGGCAGTGTAATTATGCCGCCTCGTCGAGGAAGACCTCCTCGTGTTCCTCGAGATGCACCCCGGGAAGATAGTGGTTCTGCACCTCCTCCTGCAGTTCCAGCTGTTCCAGTTGTTCCTCCTCCAGCGCCGATTATTGCTCCTCCTATTGAAGTGCCTGGCAGTCGAGGCAAGGCTTTGAAAGAATTCCTGATGTTCAATCCGCCTGCTTTCGATGGTCAAGCTGATCCAGAAGTGGCAAGGCAATGGTTGGATGCGATCGAGCGGGTGTTTGTCTCGATGGAATGTGCTGAAGATGAAAAAGTTATGCTTGCTGCTTTTCAACTCCTGGGTACGGCCATTTCGTGGTGGAAAGTCGAGTGGCAGATTGCCTTTCATTCAAGACCTCTTCGGCAGATCACATGGGCAGAGTTCGCAGCTGCTTTGAGCGTGCCTACACTCCTGCCTGTTTACAAATGGTGAAAATGTATCAATTCATGGAGATGACGCAGGGCAGTATGACGGTGCTTTAGTATCGAATAAGTTTATGGAATTGGGTCAGTATGCGCCCCATGTGCTGGCTAGTGAAGCTTTGAAAACCCAGCAATTCTTGCGAGGTTTGAGGCCCGAGTTGAAGATGCCTCTCATTGCCAGTCGTGTTGCGGATTTGGACAGTGCGTGCCAGACAGCTGTGGCACTAGAGCTGGAGATGACGAGACCAGCTGGATATCCTCAGGCAGGGTCAGTGCAGCCGGTAGCTCAGTCGCAACAGACTTACCGACCGCCAGTGCCAGGTGTCCCCTCGGTCCAGTCAGAGGTTAGTGGTTCTTCCTCTCCTTCCAAACCCAAGTTCAAAAGGTTCAAGAAGAAGAAGAAGTTTTTCCAGCAGCCATCCGGTACAGATTCTGTTCAGCAGCCGACAGCACCTTCTTCTCAGACTCGGCAGAGCTCAGCTGTCAGTCAGCCATGGACGTGTCGGAGATGCGTGGTCATCACAAGGGCCAGCCGTGCTCTCTTCCTGTGGTGTGTTTTCGTTGTGACCAGCCTGGTCATGTGGTTCGGGATTGCCCGCTGAGGCCGAAACAATTGCAAGCTTCTCAGTTTTCTCAACCTCAGCAATCACAGTTCAGACCTCCTGCACCGCAAGCTCAACAACAATTTTACTCTCAAGCGTCGGCGTCTTCTCAGCAATCTTCAGCTGGTTCTAAGAAGCAGAAAGGCAAGGTTTCTCATTTGACTAGAGCTGATGCTGTTGCGTCCCATCTGGTTGAAGGTACGATTATGCTTTATGGTCATTCAGCTCGTGTCTTATTTGATTCTGGTGCTTCTCACTCTTTTATTTCTGAGGATTTCATGGCCTGTATTGAGGAACCGACTTCTGAGATGTCTTGTGAGTTATTTGTGGAATTGCCTTCTGGAGATTTCATGGTTACACCTTTGTGCCTGGAAGAGTCTCCTGTGATGATTGATAATCACCAGTTGCCGGCGAGATTGTATGCGTTGCAGCTGGCAGATTATGATGTTATTCTGGGAATGGATTGGTTGGAGCATTATGGAGCTGTGGTTGACTGCAGATCGAAGAAAGTCTATTTTCAGCCACAGGGAAATCAGCCTTTTATTTCCAAGGTATTCGATCCCGATCTTCTCGTATGATTATTTCTGCTATTCGAGCCTATAGGTTGCTTAGTGCAGGTTGCCAGGGATTTCTTGCTTCAGTGGTTGTTGTTGAAAAACCACAACGGGATGTTTGTGATATTCCTATTGTCTGTGAGTTCCCTGATGTATTTCCTGACGAGTTGCCAGGCTTGCCCCCAGAGCGAGAGATAGAGATGGTGATTGAACTGATTCCAGGTACCGGCCCCTTAGCAAAGGCACCGTACCGAATGGCTCCAGCTGAATTGAAAGTACTGCGTGCACAGCTACTAGAGTTACTGGAAAAAGGTTATATTCGCCCCAGTTTTTCTCCGTGGAGTGCCCCGGTGCTGTTTGTGAAAAAGAAAGATGGAAGCCTGAGACTTTGTATTGATTACAGGCAGTTGAATCAGGTGACTATCAAGAATAAGTATCCGCTTCCCAGGATTGATGATTTGTTTGACCAATTACAGTCTGCTACTGTCTTTTCACGGATTGATCTCCGGTCTGGCTACTTCCAATTGCGAATCCGGGAATCCGATGTGGAGAAGACAGCTTTCAGCACTCGATATGGTCACTTTGAATTTCTGGTTATGCCGTTTGGTTTGACTAATGCCCCAGCAGCTTTTATGGACCTAATGCAGCGTATCTTTCGTCCATTTCTTGATCAGTTTGTGGTGATCTTTGTGGATGATATTCTGATCTATTCTGCCTCTGATGAAGATCATGTGCAGCATTTGAGGATCGTTCTGCAGACTCTAAGGGATCACGAGCTTTTTGCGAAGTTCAGTAAATGTGAATTCTGGCTTCGGGAAATTCATTTTCTTGGTCACGTGATTTCTGGTGATGGAGTGGCAGTGGACCCTGCAAAGATTGATGCCGTTTTGAATTGGCAGAGGCCGAAGTCTGTGTCTGAGATAAGAAGCTTCTTAGGTTTGGCTGGGTATTACCGCAGATTCATTCAAGACTTTGCGAAGATTGCAGCCCCGATGACTAGACTGACTCGTAAAGATGTACCTTTTGTCTGGTCGGATCAGTGTGAGGCTAGCTTTGTTGAATTAAAAGGCTATTGACTTCTTCTCCTGTGTTGACTTTGCCTTCCGACTCGGGTGGTTTTCTGGTTTGTACTGATGCTTCTCGAGTAGGTCTCGGTGCAGTGCTGATGCAACATGGTAAGGTTATCGCATATGCATCTCTGCAATTGAAACGACATGAAGAGAATTATCCCACTCATGATCTGGAGCTAGCTGCAGTTATTTTTGCCTTAAAGATCTGGAGACATTATCTGTATGGTGAGAAGTTTCAGATTTTTACTGATCACCAGAGTTTACAGTATATATTCTCTCAGAAAGATTTGAATCTCAGGCAGCGTCGATGGATGGAATTCATGAAAGACTTTGACTTTACACTCTCCTATCAGCCGGTAAAATGAATGTCGTGGCTGATGCTCTGAGCAGGAAAGTACAGGTCAGTCATTTGTTGCTTCATGAATGGAAATTGTGGGAACGGCTTCCGAGCGAGGCATTCAGTGTAGAGTTTCTTGCTGATCCGAAGATGGCAGTTTGTGCTACCTTGGTTTTGGGTTCAGCTTTATATCAGCAGATTAAAGAAGCCCAGCAGGCTGATTCTGATTTGGCTCGTGTTATATCGAGATATGATGTGGAATTTGATGACGAGCTGGTTGTCAGTTTCCAGGGCAGATGGTATGTTCCCGCTGATGATGATTTGAGGAATGAGATTCTGAGTGAGGCCCATGGTTCCCGTTTTGCTATTCATCCGGGTGTCACCAAGATGTATCAGAATTTGAAGAAGCAGTTCTGGTGGCCAGGTATGAAGAAAGGCGTGGCTATGTTTGTTTCTAAGTGCTTGACTTGTCAGTTAGTTAAAGCCGAACATCAAAAGCCAGGTGGTTTGCTTCAGCCGTTAGAGATTCCGATGTGGAAATGGGACCATGTTACTACAGATTTTGTGGTGGGTTTGCCTCGGACTTCTCAAGGTTTTGATGGCATCTGGTTGCTTGTCGACAGATTGACTAAAACCGCCAGATTATTGCCGATTAAAGTTACTTGGAATGTGCAGAGGTTGGCCGAGCTGTATGTGCAGAAGATCGTGCCACTGCATGGAGTGCCTGTTTCACTTGTGTCAGATCGTGACCCACGTTTTACCTCCGGCTTCTGGCGTAGTTTCCAGAAAGCTTTGGGCACTGAGTTAGCTTTCAGTTCAGCGTATCACCCTCAGTCGGATGGACAGTCAGAGAGGACTATTCAGACTCTGGAAGACATGCTGAGATTGTGTTGCCTTGATTGGCAGGGTTCGTGGAGTCAGTATTTGCCACTGGTTGAATTTGCTTATAATAACAGTTTTCACACCAGTATTGGAATGGCTCCTTATGAAGCACTTTATGGTCGTCCTTGTCGAACTCCTCTGAACTGGTTTGATGTTGGGGACAGATTGTTGACAGGGCCTGACATGGTGCAGCAATGTTCTGATGTGGTTCGTCTGATCAGGCAGAGATTGTTGACGGCTCAGAGTCGACAGAAAAGCTATGCAGATCAGCGCAGACGTCCACTACAATTTGAGCCTGGAGATAGGGTGTTTGTTAAAATATCTCCGATGAAAGGTGTTTCCAGATTTGGGAAGCGTGGAAAGCTTAGTCCGCGGTATGTTGGCCCTTTTCCGATTATTGAAGCTATTGGTCAGGTGGCTTATCGTCTGCAATTGCCAGCGGCTATGCAAGCTATTCATGATGTATTCCACGTGTCTCAGTTGAGGAAATATGTGCCAGATGCTTCTCATGTTCTCGATGATTCAGTATGGCCTGAAGTGACTGCTGATTTGTCCACGCCAGAATTTCCTATCAGAATTGAAGACCGTCGTGAGCAGCGGTTGAGAAATAAGGTTATTCCTCTGGTAAGAGTTGCTTGGCAGCGTCACTCTGGTAATGAGTCTACTTGGGAGCGTGAAGATGAGATGCGTCTGCTTTTTCCTTTCTTATTCCAGTGAGGTATATGTCCTTTCTCAGTTTCCTCCTTTTTCTGTTGCTGTAAAATTTTGAGGGCGAAATTTTTTATAAGGAGGGAGGGACTGTAAGACCCATGCCTTAATGGATCCTTAATGGATTTTGTTCTATTATTTGTTCTGGAATTTCTGGCTATTTTCCTGGATTTTTAGGAATTTGTCTGGTATTTTTTCGGATTTATTTGAGGGTTATTAGAGATTAATGAGATTTTAATATATATAATAATTATATTATATATATTTTAATTTCTTTTTTTCTTTTCTTTTAACCTCTCACCCTCTCTCTCTCTCTCCCCGTCGATCTCTCATTCACCCTCACGCTCTCTCTCTCCTCTTGCGATCGCCCCTCTCTCCTCCTTAGGGAACGCGGGCGAGACGGCGTCGGATTGAGGCGTGGTTGGCGCCGGTGGATTCCTCGCGTCGAGAGGAACGCGTGGGTACCCATTTCGGCACGGTTCGGTGATCGTGGGAGCGGGGTGGAGCTTGAAGGCCCGGTGAGCCTACCTCGGTGCATGCGGCCTTTTCGCCCGTCTCGGCTTGCAAGAGGTAGGGGGATGGAATCCTGAGCTCGCTAGGAGCATTCCCTGTAGTTCATTTCGTTGTTTAGGCTTCCCGTTGTATGCTTGTGGCCATTTTCCCATTTTTAGTGTAAACGAGTAATTTAGCCGTTTAATGGGTTTGGGGTGATGCATGCGGGTGTTTTAAGCTTGGTTGTGTTGTTTAGCATGTATGGTTTGGCAGGTTACAGGTTTTCACGGCGTTACCCGACGATTTCTATCATCCGGGAGGGCCTCGGTTTTCAAATCGAACCCGCCCGTGTTCCAGGTGGTGTGACGGTCCTGCCAGGAACCGTCACACGCCTGACGGTCCTTAGTGGACGCGTTAATTCCAAACAACGGCCCATCGTGGGCGCGTTATTTGGAGAGTAACGGTGGGAACCCCATCCGTTACTCGTGCGTAGTTTTACGTTGACCCGGTCAGGCGGTGCGCCCGACGGCCAGTCGGCCGGCCGTCGTTGCGGTCCGACGCGCCTGGGTTAGGGCGTCGCTTCGCCTGCTAGCGTTTTTAATGTTGTTCGTTCGATTTCCGGCCTCGGGTGGAAGTAACGGCGGTGATCCAACGCGTCGTTACGAAGTAACGCGCTGGGCCCCCACCGTCACTCCCCTCTTGGGTCGTTTGAGCTGGAACTCTGGTGGAAGTAACGGCGGGACACTGACGCGTCGCTTCGGATGTAACGCGCCAGTCCCCCACCGTCGCTTGCCAGTAACGCATGGGCAGACGACCGCCGTTTGCCTGTAGGTTTTGATATGTTCCCAGCCTTCTCGTTATGCGTTCCATAATATATAAGTGCCATGTTTATATTGTTTTAGTATTCAGTGGCATGTTTCTTATACCAATAGAGTAGCTTTTCTTTCCATGCAATGGAGCCACTGTTGTTGCCCTAAGGTCTGTTGAGTACCGACCCGCTTGAGGATGGCGGAGGGGTGTGTTTCCCATGCACGGTTTGTAAGCTAGTTCCGTGGGCTCCCAGCCAATGGTAGCGTCCTACCAAGGGAGAAAACTAGCTAGAGGGCCTGGCTCAGGCTAGAGTCAGTGTGTGCACACGTGGTCGGAGACTGTGGACTGACACCGACGGGTGCCACTCCGACTGGTCACTTGGTTTGGTACTGTTTACGCGCTTAGCTTGTCGCTTTGCCGACTGCGAGTGCTTGAGACGCAGTGTAAGTCGTCAGTGGACGCTTCTGGTTTCTGCTCCAGTGGTTGTCCTTCCTTGTTGTTTGGATTAGTTAAGGCTCATTCTATTTTGGTAGATTTAGTCTTAATCGCTTGCATTTACTTAGCTTTGGCATGCGTTAGCTGTTATACTTGCTTAGTTAGAGTTTACAGCTTTACTTGAGTAGTTATTCATGCCATTACCAGTTAGCTTATTTAAATGCATGCTCTATTTGCCGTTATTTATGCATGTATGCTTGTTTAGTGCGAGGTAGGGATCCGCGTGACCCCTACTGAGTCTGGCTGTGACTCACCCTTTCTCCTTTCAGGTGAGCCGCGCCCGTCGTCTCCCGGTGCTTCGTGAGCCGTTTTGGAGACCGTGTCTAGCTGCCAGCTTTAGTCGAGGCGCCTTTTGAGGCTTGCTTGTACTTTTGCCGGGGTATGCCCCGTGTAGTTGTACCTTTTGGACTAGTACTTTGGTTTATCTGGACTAGTATATATATATCACTCTGGTTATTTTGATTTGCTTCGCACTTGTGTTATTTTTAATGCTTAATTGTAATTTGCGCGTTCTAAATTCCAATTCGTTATGCATACCCCTCAGCACTTTTCTACTAACCCTTCAGGGGCCTCATCAGCCTCTTGGGTGGCTTCCCCAGTTCTTGGTATCGGTGTATCGATGTTATCGGTATATCGGTATCCTGAACTCTGGGTCGTTACAACACCTTTCCTTTCTAATTTTTTTCCGTGTATCAAACGTTACTGGTTTCCACTCCTAGTTCATCCCTACACGTCAATGCGCCCTTGGACTCCATTCCATAATTCCACCTTATATATCATACTGGTCAAACCTTGAAATTCCATATTGGCTATAAATAAGAGTGGATGTCAACAAACATGATAAATGCTGTGCATATAGGGCCCGGTCTGGTCCTGGGGGGAGCACCCGAAGGTACCTGTGCCCATGGGAGTTTATTGACCACGGTGTTTGACATTGCACCGGAGTACTTGCTTGCTAGGCTTTAGACATTCCACTCATTCTCGTGATATTACTTGATTGATTTGACTTGAGACCCGCAGAAGGGTAAGTTTTTACTTGAATGAAATTGATAAATAGCCAATTCTAGTTTTACATGCTTGAATTTTATTACTTTCTATTACTTGCTAGACATGAGTTCTTACTCTCTTGGAAAGATTTTGTTAATTCCAGTTATTACTTGCGTGAATCTCTTGCTATTGCTGCATTGAAGTTGGAATCCTTATACTCTCACTTGTTATTCCTTCACTGCTCTTGTCGATTTTTACAATCCTTGATATCTACTCATCTACATGCATAGCTTTACTGACATTAATTGACTTGAAACCACTTAAAGCATGTTAAATCTTGAGATGTAATTCCTACTGAGGCGATTCGCTCATCTAGTTGTTTTCTAATATTTCAAGTATTTGGATGTCAAACCAACACTCGGAAGGGAATGAGACTGAGTGATGAGTGTTAGAGTGAAGTTATCAAATTGTCATGTCCTTTGTGTTATTGTATTAGTTCACTTATGTCAGTTGTATCAATTCATCTATGTCATTTGTATTAGTCAACTTGATTAGAACTGCTTAAGATTGAAGCCTAGTCGTTGGACTCTGGGAACATATGTATTTATCCTTTGATTAGTTGTGACAATTGTCAGCTCGTACTATTTGTATTAATTTCGAGTTAATCTTAGTTATTTGCGCACTCTGATATTTACATGATTGACACGATCTATATAGACGTGTCACGCCTCCGGGTAATCTTCCGCGCTTGGGGCATGACAATCTTGATCTTCATTCCTATCAGAACTTTGACCTTTAACTAGACATCACTTTGCATCTCATCTACTTACGCTTCTGAGAATCTGAAAGAATGACAAACTGATAATCCATTCACGACTCTAAGCTACTAAAATTAGATATCTACTTCTGTAAGAATCTGAATGCACCTTGAATGAACTAATGATTTATGCTTAATGAACTTTTGAGTCTAAATGTTTTGCTCAATGGAAAGGATAGTTCATTTATGTTAATAGGTCTCAACCATCCTTTACATGTTGTGTCTAATTCTATCTTTCTAAAACTGAAAGTCTAAAAAAAAACTCAAGAACTCTTAGTTGACAAGCTATAGACGTGTATTTTTTTTTAAACAAAACCAAAGAGCAGCTGAGTACAACTTTTAAGTGAAAATTGTTGACAGAGTAATAACTGAATGCACAGAGAAACTGGGTCCTCATCAAAGCAAGAGGATTAACCCATGTCATGAAGTGCTTTAGTTACCTCTATTTAAAGAGGATGAAAATTTGAGCCACAACTAATTGGCAGAGCAATGGCAAAATACACAGAGAAACTGGGTCCTCTATCTGCGAAATAGGGTGAACCCATGTCATGAAGTGTTTCAGTTACCTCTGTTCAAAAATGAAACAGAATGATCAATCCTACTGGGTAAACTGGGGGTACTGGCGTCTGATCAACGTGTACCTCTATGTATAAAGGTATGGATCATATTTGCATGTTCAACTATTTGTGGATAAATGTAGAAT